>JALIZH010032987.1:352500-537500 GCA_030522465.1 Rhipicephalus appendiculatus
GATTCGATCCCGCGACTTGCGGGGCAGCAGTCGACAAGCCCGAGACAGCGACTTCGACAACACTGGTGAAGCGCTTCTTGCTTAGAGATTAATGGAGGCGAACGCGTTGACTCCTGCAATTTATATGCGCAGCACAGTGACCCATGGCGGCGAAAGCTGAACATTTTAGCAAGGCCGCGTACTAGCGCGTTCGCAGCTGGCGCACACAGTTTGATGATCTTCAGCTCAGAGCGATACTTAGAAGAGGGGATATAACGAGCCCGACGACTGTGAATTAGTTAGTGCACTCTGCAGAAATTCACCTGCCGAGGTATTCGCTGTCCTACATCTGTGGTTTAAAGTCCACTCTGGCCCAGCTAGCCAGCTGCCGAAGTAACGCGGCCGTTAAATGATGACTGGCCACATCAGGAACGACGCCTCGGAAGTACTCAATATTAGATTAGGCCTCTAACTGATGGAAGGGACACGAAATAATGCGCGAGGGAGACGGCCTCTCAGACTAACTCAGACATGCAAGCCGTCGACGCCTTCTGGTGCTTACATCGCTAACCTAAATTGGAGATGTGACTGCGATCTTTGGGAACACGGTAATAGGGGTGTGTCAGCGCTGCAGACCTTAACTTTGTTACTTTTCCGTTAAAGTGATGTGAGCGATGTTGAGTGTGTCGTTCTTCGCGCAGTTGTTTTGTTGTGGTGCGTTGTTACTCCGAAGTATGACGTGTGTTCTTTTTCTGAATCCGGGGTGCCGACGCGCAGAGAGGCGAGCGCGGAGCATCGACGAGTGAAATATATATACCCTTCAAGCACAGTGTTGACGGCTGTGGTCCCTCACCAGGTTACATCTGTTGAAGCTTTGTGACTTCTTCTGTCAGACATTGACGCAGATGTCCCGACCGTAGTCCGTTTGTGCGCGCACAGTACTCCCTCTTTCAATCTTACTATTTCTCATTTTTTATCTTATCTTATAGCTTCCGGCAGCGAACATCAAAAACAATCCTTGAGCACGTAACGCAAAATACGAAGACACAAGGGAAGAACAAAGATACGAGACGAGCGCTCGTATCGCCTCTTTGTTCTTCCCTTGTGTCTTCGTATTTTGCGCTACCTGCTCAAGAATGCATTCTTACAAACTCGCCCAAATTTCAGTTCTCGTAATCAAAATGAAGGCGACTCGGAACATAAGAACTGACCAAAACCTAAGCGCCGACATAAGTCTAACTGGTTCTGTGCCTTCCTTGTTGCTGATGCGCGCCACCATAAGCTATCATGACTAACCAAGTAGTCCAATGCGTCTCCAACTATCGTGTTTCCGTTCCTGCAGGGTTGCGAACCGAATGGTTGCATGACCTCCCTACACCTTTTCCATCCCTGCTCTCTCCCTCCCCCTCGATCCCTCCCAGTTTTGAGTTCACTTGCGGGAATCGCACACAGTACCTTTTTCCATATGTCTACTTTTTTTCATAGGGGACATGTATAAACAAGTATATGCGTACTCGTTATATAATAGACGTATGGGATAGCGAAGGCACACGTTGTAAAACCGATATGGTGTAGCGTGCAAAATTTTGTTCACCGTCGGGCTGTTGTGGAAAGTGATGCAATATCTCTTTGGCGGTGGGATGGGGATGGAACTATGCTCTTTAGTTCAGGTCTTAAAAAAACTTCATCTTCTACATGCCTACAGGGCTCAGCCATGGTTAACCTCCCTGCCTTTCTTTTATCATTATTATCTCTCTCTCTCTACAAGGGAAATTTGCTAAAGGGAAATATGAATGAGCTATCCGGAGAAGCCACTATCACTGAATTCAGGAGAAAACAACAGCGAATGTCAAGATACGCATTGAAATCGGCATTTTATGCATCTTATTGCGCTCGCAATTCCACTAGTACAGCTTCGAACAGCTTGGAAGAACAAGTCATTGCGTAATAACAATAGTTTGGATCCGCCCTCGTGTGAGCAGAAGGAAGTTCATAGAGTTTCGAAATCTTGAAAATGAATTGAATAAATAGCGAGTAAATGCATGCGCATTCTAGTCTCCCGTGCATTAGGCGGCTTGCTCATCAGCTCTGTACCAGTCAGGAGATTCAAAAGCTAGAGTGCTGTTGTTATATATATGAGTCATTCTTATTTATTCATTGACCACTTAACGCATGCTTTATTTGCCCGAGAGAACTACACTTGGCGCTCACAAAGATGACAGAGTCAGCGTGATTGTAACCCTGAGTGAAGCATAGAAAGTTACGCGCGTGTAACGTACATGTTGGCAACGATCTGATGCGAAGCTTACGGGAATACGGCGTAACAGGTGCTACAATAACGCTCATACGTGCTGAGTTTTGTAGCAAGCGGCAACACGAAACAAGACAGCTGCTGTTGCAGTCACCGTCAGCAAAAGCCTGGGAGAGTTCGCAATAAAGTTAGCTTCGCTTTCAAAGGTTAATGTGGCTAGACAGTGTTTCTTTTGTTTTTTTTAGAATCTTCGCTGACGCAAGAACCTGGCCAAGACGGCAATCTGCCACGTAAACGCTTGAAGCGAATCGGAAGCTGGACGAGGCCTGAGGACATCGACGTTATTTCGTGTGAACGACCCATTGGGGAGCTCGAACGCGGAACGGACGATTAATAAGAGTCGGCGTTACCGCGAAAGACGTCTTAGTACAGCGGGCTTTCTTTGAGCTGGACGCAGGGTTACGTGACGATTGCTACGTGGGCCGATCAAAAAAGAATTTTATGAGTGTGCTTTGGATTTAGCACATAAGATGTGTCCAATGGAAAACACCTGTATTTGTGCATGTTTTCGCGATGTAGAATATAGCCCTGAGGTAAAAGTAACAGCGCAAACATATACGAGACGCCCCACGTACCACGTAGACACGACACGCACGAGCGCTGACAATAAACTGCTTTATTCCTTCGTATTCATTTGCATACGTATTCATCGTATTCATCTTCGTATTCATCTGAATACGAATTATTGTCTTCGCATATATAACACGCCGTTTTCATCACTGTTTCACTTTTGTTTAGAGCTAGTGTTAGGTCCGCATGTGTGGTAAGGCTGCCTTGGGCGTATATATACGAGCTGACAAACGAAGGAATAGGGCAGTTGATAGTTAGCGCTCGTGTGTTTCGTGTCTTTTTCTGTGTGGGGCGTCTGGTGTTTCGCGCTGTTACTTTTACCTCATGAAAATGTACCAACTGTAGGGCCAAATGAAGTTTTATTGCCCACAGCGACGCAGGTCTTCTCATTCGATTCCCCAATGTTAGTTTTCTTTCCTTATTTGACAGCATGGATCAATTCGGTGAAAGAACAGACGGGTCATGTGCACGTAATGCATATGGTAGAAAAATGATGATCGGTGAGAACGACGGAACGATTACCAAGAGTTGAGAAACGCAGTAGAGGCCGGCAGAGTGTTAGGTTGGGTGATGATGTTAAAGGGCCCCTAAAAAACCTCTGAAAATGCGAAGAACGAGCGTGTTTTTCTCTCCCGGCGTTTCCCGTCTTTGCGGCACAATTCGTGACGCCAGCTGTTTGTTCACGTGACGCCAGGATGAAATAAGCTTTTGATTGGTCGATGTGCGAGAGATACCTGTTGTTAATTGTCTCCTATCCTGCTTTGCCATGCAGTCGCATGCCCGTTCTGCCTTGTCTCGGACCACTATCGTGTGCCATAAACTGATTTCACTTCGTTTACTGCGCTTGCGGCTGTGCAAGCGGAGACAGCAGCGGGTAGTCGAAAGGCGCGAAATCCTGACTGGATCAACGCTAAGTGCTGACATTCCACGTGTTTTATGAAGAAATAAGTGGCGAGGAGGAGATTGCGCTTGTAGGAAGGGTAGTGAAGGAGAGAAAGAAAGCTACTGTGTCGCCTTTGAACTCTGTGCGCTTAGGGACCCTTTAAGAAGTTTGCAGGAATAAAATAGAGTTAGCTCGTGCAAGACAGCCGAAATGGAGATCGTCAGAAGGGGCCTTCGGCCGGTAGTGGACATATGGGCTGAAAATGACGATGAAGAGGATACTGTCTAGGGATCAGATTACGCAGGAACAATCCGCGGTATAGCAACAAGCCAACAATCACAAACAAGCGAACAAATGAGTCACAAACTTAAAGAGGTCATTCATGCTTGTCGGTAAACTGGGGACGACATAGAGGCACAGAGCGACGCGCCTTATGCGTACTGAAAACACATCCGAAGGTGCACGCGGAAAGAGTAAATATCTTTCTGACTATGATGCAACCAGCGAAGGATGGAGCTGGACATGTGCTGTTTTTAAGAGAAGCTTTCAGCATATCTATTTACTGCGCATAAAACACGCAGGAACGAAACATTTTGGAAATTCGGACTACAACATCAAAGGACGTTTTCATAGTGCTGAAATATGAGCGCTAATTGGTACAGTTGTGATTCATCTCTCGACACGGCATTGCCTCGTCGCTGCTTACTCAATAGTAGATTCTGGTAAAGTAAGTCACCTGTTAATGCATTGCCATTTGTCTTCGATAACGATATGCTCAACGTGAAATTGCCACTGCCATTGATTTAACGCCACCTGTATAGCGATACGGCCAGCACTAAAATTGGTTTCAATTTTCTCTGACGAGTATTTCTGTCACCTTTCTCGTGGGTGATGCTGGCCCTAAGTGTTGCGGTAAGGAAAGCTGCGCTGGCCTGAATCCCTTTAAAAAATGTACTGCTTGACGAATTCGCTGTGTTTTCAGTTGCGTATTTTTTGCCATCGTGCGCCCGGCATTCGGACAGCTGATTCAAATTCTCTCTCACGGAAATTCCTTAATATATATATATATATATATATATATATATATATATATATATATATATATATATATATATATATATATATATATATATATATATATATATATATATGGGTTATAACACAACGGAGGCGTTGTCAACAAGGATAAAATATTTATTTAGTTCCCAACAGCTTTCGGGAGGGGGACCTCCCTTCGTCAGGGGTTGACACATAACTCAACCCCTGACGAAGGGAGGTCCCCCTCCCGAAACTGTTGGGAACTAAATAAATATTTTATCCTTGTTGACAACGCCTCCGTTGTGTTACAACCCATTGCTGAACCAAGACAACTGGCCCATCGAACTATTATTCTCACTATATATATATATATATATATATATATATATATATATATATATATATATATATATATATATATATATATATATATATATATATATATATATATATATATATATATATATATATATATATATTGGTGTATAAGAGTGTTTTCGCACGCAGCAGGTAATGCACGATTTGCGGTGAGGGGCGTTTCTCTTCGGCAACGAGTACGTACACAATATTAGCGGCATTTATTAGTGGCGGAAGCTATCGACAAAAGCTACAGAGTACGCTACAGAAGTTTTCGTAACACAACATTCCAGTCAATTCTGACGCTCGATATGTTATTAGCGAATGCGAATGGCCTATCCAAAGGACTACTTACGAGTGGAAAACAAGTGAAAGCTTCGCGAATTCGACCCTATCTGCGCAAATCGAAGATCCCCGGGAGCCTTTTTCTCTAACAACCAACACGCGCTACACCTGGGCTGGTTGATGAGAGGGAAAGGCATACGGCCTCGCGTGCACCCTCGACAACCGCTTCGTCGCGAGCTGTTTTCGTGCCATCGACAAATCATTGGCCATCGACGACGACTGGAACTGTCGGTAGTGTAACGGCTCTGGTACCACGCGGGCCCTCGCCCATTGCGCTCTCAAAGTCTCTCTTTCGCGAGCTCGCAGTGGCCCACCCACCCTCGCCGCGTGTCAACAAACAGCGCTTGTCAGAACGCAGTTTCTTTTTAAAGCCGCTGCTGCCAGATGCCCGTTGTCTGGCAGGTCGCTGCTGTGGATGAGGAGGGAGCACGCTTTCGTGCGTGGTGCGCCGTGACGTCAGAGTCAACTCTCGACACCTTCGTTTCGACGGCGCACTAGACGCGCGTCGACGGCGCTTGTAGCGAGGCGAAACGCAGTCCGTGATGTGTATACCGGAGGTGCGTGACCTCCATAAATAAAGGTATGTATACGCGAAAGCCTAAAGGAAAGTAGAACTGGCAACATCCACCATAACAAAAAAATAAGGTCCACATTGATTGAAACGCGCTGGAACTGCCACGTAATGGATGCCTGTTAGCAGTAATGTCGGACTTAGCGTACTGAAATGGCTGGGAAAATAGTTAATAACAATGATATAATGGCTTGCGAGCGCGGCGCCACAGCGCTCACGAATGAATAAAAAACACTTTGTCAATTAATCTTACGAAGATAAATTCGTAAGCGTTGCGGCGCTGTATTCAAAAAAGTTTTTATCGTTCTCAAGTGTTCTTCGACCTTGACGGGCCGCCATTGCTATAAAGACGAGCCTAACGTCCCAGAAACGTTGGGACGAGTATCTCATAACGGCTCACTAGCATTAGGACCCTTCAATACTGTAAAGGCGATCGGCAGCGAGGAGTACGAAGAATAAATCTCAGTCACGTAAAAGCATCTAACTGCGTTCTTTCCAGGAGCGGCTAGATGCGACTCTTCAACCTTGTGGCACGTCACCGAAAAGTCGCGCGCTCCCTCACGCATGCGGCTCAGACGACTAGAAGGCGAAAGCCACCTGCTTCTTCTTCGTCTTTTAGATGTGAAGCATCTTAGAGCGGGGTTTAATCCGGTGGTGGTGGTGGTGGTATGCGGCGTGACCACCCTTACTGCGCATGCGCAAACCCTTTCAAAAAAATAAAAATAAAAAACCTCCTCTCCCCCTCTAGGCATCCCTCCCCGCTGCAACCACACCCTCACTGCGCATGCGCGTCCCCACCCTCTCTACCCTCCTAGCTCCCCCCCTCTCTCCTCTAGGCATCTCTGGCCGCGGCGTCCACACCCCCACTGCGCATGCGCGTCCCCCCCCTCTCTCTCCTCTCCTACGCTCCCCCCCCTCTCTCGCCTCGCGACGCCGACGCAGTTTTCTTCTCAGTCGATTGTATTGATCCTTCCAACCCGATACCTTTGGGCACCTAACGTGGTTTTTGCACGTCCTCCGGGATTGAAGCTTTCTGCACCTCACCAGATTTCGAAGTGCTGCCTCCGAGATCGGCCCCCACGTTTGACCAAGCGACTATGTCACGTGATTACGTCATCCTGCGGCGTCACGGTATGTGGCGTCATAGTGACGCCAGGATGACGTCATACTGGTGTAACAAATGCTGGTGACATGTGACGTCGTTGATGATGCCATCAGATGATTCCCGGCACGAGTTGCGAATCTCCCTAACAAGATTCTACTCCTGCCGGGAAACCCTGTTGCCTCAAACACTGACGTCATCGACGGTTAGGTAAACGCAGCAGTGGGAACTCTAGGAACGGGAATCGTGGGTGCCCGTGCTACTCACTTCCTCATGTTTCACAGTAGTGCAGCTGCATTTAGCGCACGATTTAGATCTACACCAATCACTGCATTTGCTTACTAATTGGATCATTCAAGTTTTTTTCCCCGTCTGCTACTTTAAACTCCTAGTATTTTACTTTCTCCTGGAGTGCTCCTTCTTCATGCTCTTCCTTACCTCGCCTTCTTCCCCATGCAAAGTGCCATCGGACAAGCAACAAGTAACTCTCTTAAGCCGGCAGGAGCCCATTCTTTCCTACAGAGATATCCCCTCTTTCACTTGTGGCCGTGTTATACAAGTTTTTCCACCGTATAGCCGCTTAGTCTATTGATAGAGTGCATCTTAAAGCGCTTCGCCGCTCTTGCTGCGGCCTCCTACAGTGTAACCGTTGTGCACCGGGCAAGTGGGACATGGAAACAGAGATAGCTGCACCCAGAATTTCTGCGACGCGAGGCGGGAGCATAAGACGAATGACTCGGAAGAGAAGACAGCTCGTGAAGCGAGCTTTGGCGCGAGACTCAAATTCTTCACTCTGAAAGATGTCCACGAGGAAAATATATAATAAAATGAAATAGGGAGCAGGGGCTGTCTGAAGACACGAAGAACATCGTGAACCTTGGCCCGCGTGCCGGTTTTTGACACGTTTTCAACTCCTCGGGGTGTTTCTCTCTGCATCATTTTTTCTTGCTCTTTTTTTTCCGTTTACTTTTTTTTTTCTGTTTAACGTTGACGTTTTTTCTTTAATGGTGCCGCGTGACGAACTCTACGGGGTTACACTCCTCAGGTGATGCCGTCCCTTCATGTCCTCGTGTGTTTACGATTTTGTTTAGTTATATGGCGCAAAAAATACGTTATTTGCAATAAATGCCCTACAGCCCTTGTGTCACTTTCTATTTTCGGCCTTGAAAGTGTGGTCGTGTGAGGACGAACGATGCGCTTCTTGTCTGGCAGCTGCAGCGTGATAGTTGCGCTGGGATAACGTCACAGTTACACCTGCACAACACCAAGAACTCGTGATCTTTTGCAAATGTAAGCCACACGAGAGAACTACCCCGGATATTGCGCGAATGATTACTCACACAACCCTCGCGATGTTTGCGAGACCATAAGCGTGCTCACGGGGGGGCCGCGGGTTAGGGGGGATGGGCGTAGTTCCCAAAGAGGGGAGAGGCGCAAAGTCTACCCCATACATTGACTTAACAGGAAGAGGGGTCGCTGCGATAAACCTTCGCCCCCCTCTACACCCTGCCCCCCCCCCTGCCCCCCCCCCTGAAGGAGAATCCTGCGCCCGCTTATGTGCGATACGATTCCCAAAAGAGAGAGCCGGGTGAATAGAAATTGTCTTGCTCGTCACCGTGAAAATTACGAGGGATAACTGTACGTCACGGCTTCACGTATATAGCGATGCACAGGAAGTGATGAGTGAGTGGCAAATGAGAACATCACGCATATAGTGAGGACAACGATGAAGTCGTTAAGCGACATGTGGTTTATGAACGACTTCAGGAGCTTGTCATAGCCTCCCAGCCTTCTGCCTTTCTGTTTGCTTCCTTCCTTGAAGGAAAGGACAGCTATTACTGGTAGGCACCGGTGCATCGCAATAAAGTATTTAAAATTATGGGCGGTAATTGCTGAATTGTACGCCCGCCGGCATGTGAGCAACGACGTGTAACTGCTGACGCTGCCTCACTGTTCATTAAAAAAAATTATAATCCAACGGAATGAAAGAAACTACAGGTTATCGCTGTCTTGCCTAGAAATGTCGCATCAAAACGTAATTGACAACGGGTCATGACGAAGCAGCAGATCAACTTGCCTCCACGCACTAGCAGAGATCGCCTCAGCTACAGTGAATATGTAGTTAAGACCCAGTACAGGTATACCGGAGGTAGCAACTACCATAGTTACTTGTTTACTGCATTTTTTTAGAGTTCATGCGGACTTCACAGAGTGTTTTTGTGAAAGCTTTGTGAACTGCACCCATTGAATTCGCAAAGGCTTTGGCTCGCAAGTGTTCGCTGTCAATGACGAGTTGCATAAATACCCGCAACACTGTAAAAGGCCCCCCGAAAGTCCATGCAACACTGGGCTGAACCGCCATTGCGCATGAAAACAAATAAAAAAGAACGCGCAAGCACGCGGCGCTCGTGTAAGTGAAAAGTATCATGGAAAGATAGACGTTTCATTCCGATATGAACATTTTGTGTGATCCAGGTGGTATGCATGTCCGGCACAACGCACGGGACTGCTCATGCACATTGGTGGCCGTTGGCTGCTTCCTGTACATACGTACAGGTGGCGCTGCAACGGATTATTTTCTGCAACTCGTCTATTGGTCAACTTCGTCATAATTTGTCCAGCATACAGGTTGCCAGGGAATTTGCTCTTAGTAGCGACTGTAGCTTACGTACTTTTGATAATTTAGGCACAGAGCGTTTGTGATGAAGTGAATTAACTAGATAAACTAAAATCTACCTGGTGCGAGGTTTAACAACACGACTTCTTGAAACGCATACAACTGTCAGCGACCCCGCGCTCCACCCATCTCCAAGAAAAACTAAAAATATGCAGTAAGGCAAAAAGCTTGGCATTCTAGCTTTCTTTCTTTTTTTTTTTAAATTTGGTCCTTTCAACAATTAAGCCGTGCTGTTTACTTTGAATAATGCACGAGTAACTAGCTCGAAAATTTCGATGTGCCCAACTCAGTATATTGTTATCGTGACTGCGAATGCACTAAAGCGCAGAAGCGGCTGAAAAATCTTTTCCCGTACGTTTTCTATATTTCAAAGTAATATTAAAGAGACACAAATTTTCATTTTCTCATATATGCAGCATACACAGATGTCTGCGACGTACTGATTAGGACTACTTGGGGTGATATTACACTTTGTCCGCACAGACGAGACCAGGTAGAGTGATAACGCAGCTCTGTCTGTGTAACAATCAAATGTGTCCAGTGGAGACACTGGACACATATACATGATTGAATCACTGCAGTAATACAATATATTGCGGAACTTTCTCTTTTTCATACGGTACAGCTTCATAAGAGCGGATGTTTTTCCAATTCTATATTTGGACGGCCTTCCTTGTCGCAAGATTTCCTTACCTTCAGTCAGGGGGAAAAAGACAACTATAGACCTTTTTAGAGAGTAGAAAAAACGCTGCCATGTTGGCCTGTGCGCGAGAGTACAAAGTCTGACGTCACAGCCTCGGCAGTGCATTTTCCTGGGGTCACGCATATTTAGCGCAGCCCAGAGAGGATTATTCGCGCCTGCAGGGAGCTGTCTGTGAATAGGTCTATACTGATATGCTGATATGAAGACTGGACTTTATTACTGTGGGTAAAGCCCCCCTTTCAGGGCCCCAGTGGCAATTGCGGCTCGCCGGTCCTGGTCAAGGCTCACCACTTGGCTTCCCAAGTTCACTTTGGAGAGTCGCACCTCGAACGGCCAATCGCTGAGTGTTTCGTAAATAGTGGTGACACGGTGTTTGCCGGACGCTGCGCACACTGGTATCTAGTTAGCAAACATTGCATGTTTCGTACTTGTGACTATAAGAGTCACAATTTTACTATCTTACAAACTTCATTTTTCCTTCTGTGGCCATGCTATGAAAATAATGATCGGACAGTATCTTTAAGCGGGATAACACCTGAAAAAAAATTGGCGAATTTCGTCCTATAAGGAAATTTTAGATTGCAGAAGAATTCGTCCCGGACAACGTTGTATATTTCATCGCTCAGAAAGCTTTCTGTCTAAGAAATCCATGTGGATATATTTCGTAACTTCGAGCTACAAGCGGGCGTACGGCTTTTTTTTTTTTTTGGCTCCTTCAGTAAGCACATTTGAAACGCCAACATAAAACAAATAAATAAATGAGACACTTGAAGAACGGGTAAACGTTGGGAACCCAACGAGAAGAGAAAATCTGACTGTGCCGTGACGTAGCTTACCGTGAGGTATAGGGCCTCGTGTTTGGTCTGTGCGCTCCGGCGGATCGAAGGGCCCAACCGTATTCTTTAGTCTCTGATTTTGATATGTTCTTTCGCCGTTTTTGCCCCTCCTTCATTTCATGCCCATCATTTTTTTCTTTACTATTGTTCGCTAGTGCCACTTGTATTTTTTTCAGTCACCTCTCTGCATTTGGAACGCCAGAGTACGAGCGGCTCTAGTCGTCCTGTCAACAACTACATTCGTATGGCCGCGACAAGGGCGCGCAAATACTATTTTTATCTCAACTAAGAACAGGGACATCTGAAGTTCTGGTAGTTTCTTCCAAATAGGTGCTCTTTTGAGACTTCGACTCTGTGTTTGGACAACAAACGTTGAGACACGTTTCTGACGAGAGAATCTGTTTGCGCATTTGCAGCGAACCGTTCGAAAGGTCGTGTTGATTTTTCCTTTAAAAAAAAAAAATGAAATCTTTGAGACGTGAGCAATCACATCGGCAATACTGACGCGAAAATTTTCTTTATAACATATCTGATTCGCGGGTGTTTTAATATTTTTTTTTGTTTCTGTTTGCCTTACCTGTGAGTGGCGAAGGGATGCTTGGCCAGCTAGCGCTGTTGCATTGGTTGGAATGCGCAAATTGTTTGTTTTTAACAAGGCTGTCGAAAAAAAAAGTAAGAACGAAACAAATGGTTTAAGATGTTAAGAAAACAAGCATTGAAGTCGAAGGTACGTTAGCTTCTTTGGAGTGCTTTTAGGAATTTTTCTGCGACTTGTTTGACAAATAATGTGACGTGCCGTTAGGAGCACGCGCTCAGTCGTGCAGTTGATTAATTTTTTCGATTAAATGATCAAGTGTCATTGTCGGGCTGCCATCTGTAGTGATCGTTATCTGACTGACCGCGTTCAACTTTCCAGACAGCATTGGCCTAAAAGTAACCACAAATTCTGAACAAGCGTTACATGCAAGGACATATGGCAATGTGGTGTGAATTAGGAAGCCATAAACCTGCGCGTGTGTACAAGTGCGACACATCTTCACGGGTGCAGTATGACGTCAGTGGTGCGTGTTGCTTACTTAGGCCGCCAGTTGTATCTTCAATGTGACCTTTATTGCACAACAACTGCTTACAATGTCAAGATATTCTGTAAAGTTAATCTCACCATTAATATTGCCACTGGCATGGACAGTGCAATATATAGAACAGTACAATATATGCGTACTGTACAGTCCTGTAGCCAGGAATATTTTTTCGGGGGGGGGGGGGGGGGGGGCACTTGCCGAAGGCCTTGATTGTTTGGGGAAAACACCTATTTTTATTATTTATTTTCCGCAAAACAGCCAGCAAAATTTCGGGGGGGGGGGGGGGGGAGGCCCTCCCCCTCTGGCTACTGGCCTGGTACTGTACAAAATAACTGTTTGATTATTAATCCATGATAGATGTCATAGAGTACTCAAAAGACATACTTCTGTTAGCTGCTTTATTCGGTGGTGAAATCGATGAAACGTCTGGGCGGGATTTGTGAAGCATCTTCTTCGTAAGTGCATCTTTTTTCCTATCGGTCTGACGTCTTCACCAGTTCCGTATTTATTCGAAATTGACAGGAATCTTTCCAGGACTAGTAGAACATCATACTCGCTTATATCTATAAAAAAATTTTTAAAAAAACAGATACATTGGCTGTTGTCTGTAGGTCTTTAAAATCCAGCATTTAAAAATGTACCGGTGATAAGAATGCGCGACCTACCTTCGGAAAGAAGCTTTAACGGCCATTTCTTCATCGTAATACCAACTTATGGTGTTTTACATCGCAAAGCCACGATATGATTATGAGAGACGCTGTAGTTGGAGGGCGCCAGAAATTTCGGCCATCTGGTGTTCTTCAACGTGATCTGACGTCGCACAGTACAGGGGCCTCTATTATATTGCCTCCATCGAAATGCAACCGCCGCGGCCGGGATCGAACCAGCGACTATCGGACAATCAGTCGATTTCTGCATCGTAGCAAAGATAGAGAGACGGTAGACATATAGATAAAAAAAAATAAAATAAAAAAAACACCAGAAATTGGCTGGCGAAAATAATGACTGTAAAGTCGTATAGGATAGTGACGATTCTATGTAAGCGATGTGAAATTGAGCTCATCGTCTTGCATGAAGGAAATTCTTAAGTAAACCGCCAGCGTGGTGGAAAAAATCACGCCATGTCTACGAAGGGAATGATGATGAGTGGGCGAAGCTCGATCGTTTTCATCCATGGCAGAAAGAGAATGCGTGGTATGGAACGCGCTTGTACTTCATGGTCATCACCGTCATCGTCATCTTTATCACGTGTAGTGGGTACATTCCACTATACTGGAACGCGCTTATACTTCATCGTTATCACGTGTAGTGGGTACATTCCACTATACTGCGTCATCGTCATCTTTATCACGTGTAGTGGGTACATTCCACTACACTGCGTCATCGTCATCTTTATCACGTGTAGTGGGTACATTCCACTATACGTGGCTATCTACCTACTACTACTGCTACTACAGAGGAGGGACAGACCCACACCCTTAGGAGCTTCGCCCCTAAGAAGTGCAAAGGGTGTCAGCGTGCGTACTTGCATGCGGGACATTGTTAATTAACGGCGCCTGATGAGGTATGCGCCGGTGACGAAGTGGTTGCGACACCTAGCTTCGGTTATAGAGTCCCAGAATTTCAATCGAACCGTCGGAACGTTCTTGAATGTTCACCCGGTATACATGTACGCTTTGCTGAGGTCACTGGCGTTTGCACACATCTGCACGAGTGACGTTACAGCGGGAGGTGTATCTTCCGTCCATCCGGAATCAGTTCAGCTAAGAAGAAAAACGCTATTCACAGTTTAAAGAAACGAAAAATGTAGGCAGTTTCCCCACAACCTCAAAATGTGATTTCCTCTCCTCCACTGAGGGAGGCAGGAGGTGGTGGTATGATGATAAGAAAGTACAGTAAGAGACGCAGCGAATACAGAAACAATCACACCCGGTTACTGTCACCGCACGATAGAACACACAATGTATCGTTGCAAAGTGAACTTCGATTCTTTCTTCTTTATCTCCTCCTATCTTCCTTTCCTCCGTCTCTTCCCACCACCCGAAAGAGATAGGCGTTGTGCCTGTCCAGGTGGTAGTTGTTCGCTCCCTCTTTTTTTCGCGTCCTCGTGTATCTGTGTATGCATATCAAATAATAATAATAATAATAATAATAATAATAATAATAATAATAATAATAATAATAATAATAATAATAATAATAATAATAATAATAATAATAATAATAATAATAATAATAATAATAAATAAATAATAATTCACGGTACAGCCGCTTGTTGAAGCCTGCTTTCCTGCAAACCTTTCCCAGTGCCTTCATTGCCTTCAGCCGCAATTGAATGTAAGGTTGGCATTGCGATGCTTCTCCAAGTCAACCATGCAACGTACCGGCTTTGACATGTATACCACGCGATACACTGTAGTGCGCCCAACAGCTGCTACGTTGAACCAGAGCCATACATACGGCTCTGCGTTGAACAAGTGGTGGCGCTGTCTGACGAATGCGTGTTCCGTGCTCACAGTTCTTAACTGGTCAGGCTATTTGCGTGAGAAACGGTCTGAAGAAGGAAGCGGGCCGTCGCTGTAGCAGACGCTTGCGATGACCCCGCGAGTTTCCGGCACAGACGCTGCCGGCCGTGTTTATTTTGTTCTGATCCTGGAAACGGGACCCCAGCGTGGCTGTTGTAACCGCTTCCTGCTCGGAGTTAAGCGTTGACGTCAACCACTTGGCTCAGACCAGATCGATGTTTTGCTTTTCTTGTGCCCGCATTTTTGAAGGACGCTCGAACATCTGGTGAGAGACTGAAGGGCTTCGTGAAAATAGAAGCGTATCTTGATTTCTTGTTTAATTTCCATAACTAAAAAAGATGTCAGCATCGAAAACACGTTGCCACCTTCTTTTGTAGATATGAAGGACATGGAAATGCATTACACAGTATCGCAAAGGAAAGAAAAAAAAAGGACATTGCTGAATGACACCATATAAAATCACCGTCGCATAAAATGACACCACCGCTGCTGGGATAGAACTCCCAATCTCGCCAACGTACCGCCGCAATTAAACGTTGTGCTACCACCACCGCGTTCGGCACAATGTCTGAGCTCGGGACACTGTGAAAGAACGCCAAAATCCTTAAAAGACAGGCCTTTTGCTGTGACTTCGGGCTTTATCAATGACTTCGCTGGAAAGCCGCCTCTGAACCCAGCGCAGAAAGATATTCTTTAGTAGGTGCTACGCGTAATTACTACAAACAAGTCAACCAATCTTCGCTGTCGAAGTTAGCCACCTTGTACAACTCCAGAACGGGTGCACGTATTTGGGCTCGCTGGAATTCATGGTTATGAGGAAAACGGCGCTAGCTATCAGACGGGAACGGATCAAGAGCGCCGCGTTCTGTGTTCTTTCGTTTCTTACCATCTTATAGCGCTGTACAACATATGTACAACACATATACAGCAGAGTTGTACGTATAGTGCAACTCTGACTACCATGTCTCAGCGTCTTTCCGTCGTGTCCAAGGATCCATCGGCCACTTCGCAAAGAGGGCTGGCTTCCTTCATAAGACAAAGTCGTCCATGATTTAAGTATGCGCGCATTTACGCCTCCGTAACGCTACGTTTCTACGTAACGCTACGTAACGCTACTAGAACAACAAGAATTTCACGGTACCGTCGAGTTTGTCGGCGCGTTATAGAAGTTACTGAACTTCGTATCTTCTCAGTTGTATCTAAGTGCTTTGGGGAACTAAGGAAAGTTCTCAAAACTTCCAACAAAGCCACAGCCAATAAATGTTCGTCCCGTTTTCTGTGCGATCGATTCGAGAACATGGCGCCTGAGCCATCTGTCTAACCGAACGATTCAGGGCCTTCATGATAGCCCACCACACCCGCTTGCTTTTTTTTTTTTTTTGCCACCGATACTTCGTTCAAGTGTACAAGTCCATCGTCGCTGGGACACACGTGCACATGTACCCCACTTAACAGAAACATTTCCAAACTGGAGGAAACTGTTCTTCGAAGGAGTTGGGTTGGGCCTGCCCTGACATCTGCTATCTCGAGCGTCTGTGGATCGGCAAATGACAATCCTAGAACAAGTCAGGCCTCTCTACCTACCGCCGACATTGGAAGGCTTTTACGGCTTCGCCCTGGCACTAAGATAAAGAATGTTCGCAGTGGTAAAACTAACATCAGATGTTTCTGGTTGCCTTCATCGCTCTATAGCGAACGATGAATCGGCCACGTGTAGTAGCCAATTCATCGTTCAATAAAACAGACCTACGTCGACTTATCTGAGACATTTCGGCACTTGGTCGTTATGAAAGCCTTTCGGCAAATCGCTCCAATACTGAAAAACAAGCTAACTGGTTTGACATTGTCAGATGATTTTTCTTGATCATCAGGCATGGTACAGTGCAGATTGGACATATCGCTGTACAGGGGGGAGGGGAGAGAGAGAGAGAAACGAGAACAGTGCGGTGCGCTGTTTTCATCGCACTCTGACATCGGTGGCTATAAAAAAGTTGCTAGAGTGGTCATTGATTGTACCATAGATTACTCTAGTGGCGTTTTATTACCGTCCAGGCTGTAACCTCTTCACAAAAAATGCGAAACAGCAGCGCGCATTGACGCCGCACTGTTCGTGTTTCTTTCCATCGCGGCAGTACATCTTGGTAACCTACCACAAATAATGGAAATACGTACTCAGGCGCGGCTGTGAATACTTTGCTTTACCATGTGTAAGTTTCAGAATAATCGAAATAAAATTTATAGGCGATAAGAAATATTATGTTCTCTGTTTAGTGCGACGCCGTGTGCTAAAATTACGCAGATGTTGTGTCTCTAAATGGGAATACACTGGTGCTACGTTTAAAACATAGCGAAAAATGGCCCCGTATGTTGAAGCCTGCGCGAGTGCTACAACTTCGAAGTAAAATAGTGATGGTTACCTTCGGTATACAAAATCAGCTCCTTCACTAACTCTAGCCTTTTAAGAGCAATATGCGAGAGGGTTAGGGCAAATCACAGTGAGGTAAGACCAATTCACTTTATGGTCTATGCAAATGCGGCACCCCGCCCCCCTGTTTCCCCGCAGCGCACCCCTCTGATTTTAAAAAGAAATAATTACACAATTTCTCCTCAGTCGGCATGAAAGAGATGGAGGTTGACTTTGCGATGAGACGCATGCGAAGCAGCATGAGCGTGGTTTTCTAAAGATAACCTTTTTCTTCTGCTCTTCGCTCTTCGATCTCCTGCAAACATTCATTTGTTAGGCCAGCGTCTTTCTGCCCACTTCGTTCCTGCTCAAGCTTTTCTTACGTTGGACATTCTTATCTCGCACTCAATAAGGAGTTATGTAGTCAGCATGTCTCGTTTGATTACGCCTAACCTATGACTTCACCGAGCAAGCTCACTCTGGAACCTAGTATGACAGCTGCTGCATTACCAACACAGCAGTCGCACGTAAAGCACCGTATATAGGCTCACTGTGGTGTCATCTGATCTCCTGGGAACAGTGATCTGCCCTGACTTGTTCCATGCACCCGTTCTTTTCTTATCACGTGAAGCCCAGCCACTTGCCGGGCTGCATCGTGCCCTCATGAAACAAGGGGAATAGATCAAAGGTTCGTTTCTTTATTAGATGAAGCCCGCAGGAAATGATTTCAAGGGAGGCATAGGGGACACTATTTGTATGCTCTGTCCGTAGTGTAGTAATTATGACAGAAATGGAAAGGAGTTAAAGTGGGAGAATGCGATACTTTCCATCAGGTAGGGGTTATCGGGAGCAGTAGGAGTTATCTATGTATTTGTTCAAACTGTTCACCTGCATTCCGTTGCCAACACTTACTTCGGGGCGTCGGCGCCTCACACGATATTGACTTGAAGCGATGGCCCTGTATCAGTAGCGTAGCCAGAAGTTTGTTTCGCTGCGGGCACGTCCTTGACCTGAAGGGGGGTGGGGGGGGAGCCAAGTGTGGTTGAGTGGCACTTTGTGCTCTGTGTGCCGTGGCGGAAATAAATTTCGGGGTGTGTGGGGGGGAAGGGGGGGGCGTGCCTGGTGGGCCACCCTCTGGCTACGCCGCACTTGTAACACCCCATGACTTTTTTGAAAGACATGTCGACCTCAAGGCTTCGCGACTCGTGGCTGCGTCACGCGGCGGCTGCAACAGTAAAGCTCATCGCTCGTAGTGCGCCTTTCCATTAGCCAACCGCTGCGTTAATGATGCGCCCAGCATGTCGCCCTGCTAAGATTGGGGACGCGTGTTGGACTGCAGGCAACGGCGGTCGCATATAGCTGGGAGCGCAATGCAACAGCACCCAGAGCCCCTACTGTTGTGCGCCACTTAATCATATTGGAGTTTTGACACGCAAAATGCCGGCAATTGATGATGGGGCCATCATCAGGACCAGTTGACCCTTACTCTTATGAGCGTTTCTAACTAAGACGTCCTTGCAAATACGAGACTCCGTATAGTATGAGCTTGCACAAAGCACACTTGTGTGGTGGCTGCTAGAGCCAGGCTGTTGTAGTTGGAGTAACACAGCGGCAACATTAAATGATCCTATTAATATTACTTTGTTGTTTTGGACGATAGATTGTTTAGTAATTGCAGTAACCAAGAGATGCTGGGATAAATTTCTTGCCATATTTGACATGGGTGGGCGAAAAAAAAAACCGTTGAAATCAGTTGATTGCTCTTTGCAATAGAACTGCATTGATTTAAAGCCAGTAAATGTTTGTCTAAAAAATAATTATTAATGTAAGAATGATTTATTTAATGCGTATGATTTCTGGGTCATAAACTAAGGGCGCGAGTTTTGAATATAGCTGTCAAGAACTCTGGATGAGCAACAAAAACCATGCAAAATAGAAATATTGGTTTATTCTAAACAAAAGTTTGTGTACGAATATTATTCCGAACGCTGTTGAATAAATTAATTTTTAATGTTATGTGAAGTGCATCGTAAGATTCGTGTTAATATAGTGACGTGGAAATTCAAGGACACCTGAACCTCCGCACCGCTGCTCCAACTGCAACTGCCCCGATTTCATATATGCTAAGATAGCTTCCCTGTTCAATTTTTTTTCCCGCTTTTCTTTAGATAGCGCGAAACTAAAGAGTATGCTTCGCACAACTTGACTGAAACAATCTATATACCTCGATAAAGCCCTGCCCCTTCCCCCCCCTTTGAAAAAAAAAGTAAGATGCGTACATACGTTAGTGCAGTTAGTGAAGTTGGGAAACTTTAGTTGGTAACTGAACTTTAGACGTACATCTCCAGACTAAGTGACACCCACGGCGTTTTCAATCATTTTCTTAGTTCTCATTACTAAGCCCTGGTTAAGCAACGAACGTGTGTCAGCTAGACCTTCGTGGCCTTCCTGTCTTGTTTCTTTCTTTCGTTGAGTTCAGTTAAGTCGGCGCTTAACGTTCTGTGATGCAGCTCACGATGAGTAAGTTCTAAAGTTCCCCGAGATGCAACTCGAGGCAACTCGAGCAAGTGCATATTCCAGACTGTAAGTGGTTGAGAGCCTACAGGTGCGCATCTGCAGCACTTCCTAAGGCGGCAAGGGCGCGCACTTGACGAACATCCGTGTAACGAAGGCTCGCTAGGTGCTCCCTACATTTGCAAGTACTGAGAGAAACTGGGAACCGTGGCCCGACTCAATGTTTCTTATCGGCTGAACTCAGTAACGACGGTAACGATCTCGGTGGAATCTACTGCATTAAATATAAGAGAGAGAAAAAAAAAGCGCGACAAGTACGCCCAGAACAGACGCGCAGGCAACGCCTTCGTGACATCGATTGCATCGAAGGTTCTTAAGGGCGCAGTTTGTCGCATCAGCGAGGCATTGGCAGAAAGACGTTACAGAAAAAAAAAATGTAACGCCTCCAAACGCTGAGGGCACTTTGTCTGGAGCATTGCCTCTTGCACCTTGCACGATAAAAGCATCGGCGCAGTTTCGAAGATGTGCGTTACACTGTTTGCTCACGTCTTCTACGCTGTAGGGTCCAGTAGAATGTGTCCGTAGAATATAAGAAGAATAATAAAAGAAAACAGCTTGGAGTATTTGAGAAACATCGTGCAGAACGAACGTATCGCAAAGAAGAAGAAGAAGAAAAAAAAAGGAACGTGGCTCGACAAAAGAACCTTCCGGTCGTAAATGTGTTGCCTTCTGTGTACAATTTGCGCTAACGTATTTTTCGCTTGGCACGAAATCGCCGTCTGCAGGGGCGAGTGGAAGTGATTAAAGCTGACAGCTCTGTCTAGACGGAGTGACGCAAAATTCAGCCACTCCATGCAGACACGTTGTTGCACGCACGATAAGCGATATACATTTTACATTGCGTTACTGTTTTTTCTAAAATTTGCACGCGCTGATACGCAGCTTGGGAGAGTATAGGGTATTGAACAAAATGGTGCAAACTTCTTTTCCTACAGGCTACGCTCTGTAGCACCTATACTGGTTTAATGGATCCATAATACTAAGGAACGCACACTAGACTGCACAAAATGACACAGGACAAAGACTATAGTGGTTGTCTTCGGTCGCTCTGTGTAGTCTGTAGTAGGTGTTCGCTAGTACAGTCGTCAGCAAGCTTAACACGAACGCTCCACAGCGTGTCCTGAAGCAGTTTGATTGACGCCAGCGCTGCGTAGCTTTGGGTTCTGTTGCCGAGATGTTAGCCATGCGTGCCGACATACTATCCAAGCATACCGAGGTATTATCTCGGCAACAGCGCCCAGCGCTTCGCGGCAGGCATCAGTCAAAGTAGTCCGGGTCTCGCGTCAGAGCGTTCGTGTTAAGCTTACTGATGACTGTTTATTCAGATCCGCATACATCGAACTCGCAAAAAAAAAAAGTTCGACATTTTGTATAGTTCGATATACGCGTTTGAAAGAATCTGCAGAATTAACGATGCGAATTTTGGTGCGAAAGTAGGCTTTACGGCAGCGCTTAACGACAATGCAGAGAAGGCGATATGCGAGGATGTTCTTCAATTTCACGTATTTTGTAGTGGGAGGTGCAGCTTGTGTGCAAGGGTGGTTTACACGCGAGAAAATACAATATCGACGCAAACAGCGCCCCAGCATCTCCATACACAGCGATGCGTCCTGGTCAACTATCACCGGAAGCCTCTATACTCGGCGACAACTTTTCTTGACAGCACTGCGGAAACTACAGAACCGAAGCGCATGCCTGTTACTGCGCCAAAAAATATAGTTGCGTTTACTGATTCCCATTTTGCTTTCCTGAAATAAATGCTGCTTTATTTATTATGAGACTCGTACAGTTGCGAAGTCGTAAGTAAAATACAGTTATTGTTCACTTTGAAAGAATGTATTCCTTTTATATCCATTTCTTAGACAGCACCGCGTTTTCAGCCCACCCGTTTTACGAAGTAAACATGGCGTTCATGACGTAGTGGGTAAGGGGGCAGCCGCAAACGCGCTCTTCAGTTACGCAGGAGGGTGGGTACTTCCACTGCGATGTAGCCGTAGATTTCAGTATGCATTGATGTTAGAGCATTCTCATGTTCGAAAATACTTCCATATAAAGTATGATTTGATTTACCCGAGTTTGATACACCGTAAAGTCCCGAGCGAGCGCCCTCCTCCGCTATTCAGGAGATTTCAAATATGCGCCCCCCTTCTCCCCGGCCACCATTTTCATTGTTTCAGCCACTGTTCCTATTCGCCCGACGAGGGCGAATGAAAGCAGTGAAGGCATGCGTATTTAATGAAGTATTTCATTAGAAGCACGGGTGTGCATGCTTTTATTTTTAGCGGCTCTTCCGCCGCCATCTTGAATTTTGATCCATCACCGAGCAAGCCCGCCCCCCCCCCTCCCCCCTCCGATTCTTGTCGGATTATCGTTCACCGTGGGAAGGCAAGGGCGGGAGGGTGGCTTGCTCGGGAATTTTTACGGTAGTCGGGTTTGACTGTATTGTGGTTCCTTTACGTCACTACCAACTAGCCCAGCCAAATGTATTAACTGAATTCAATAGTCAATTACGCGCCAACTTTACGACCACGCATGAGAAGAAACACATAGACAGGACGTGTCTTCTCACGCGTGGTCGTAAATTTGGCGCGTAATTGACTATTGAATTCAGATATGCACCAACTAGCCCAACAGCGAGTTCTACTAAATGCATTAACCTTTGCTGGTGCCTTTAGTAGCAGGAGTGTGGTTTGCTTTCAGGACCCATTTGTTAACTAATTAGTTAGTTTGTCTGTTGTGATTTTTTCACGAGAATGGTGATTAATATGACCGCTGTGTGTGCGGCAGAGGCCTACTTTCGCCAAGCACGCATATCGCTCCACTTTCTCCTCTTAGCGACCGAACAAGTTATCCCTGCGCGACTTTAGTGCCGTCAGCCATTCCAGCGTCAGACGATGAATAAATTGTTCTACAAGTATAGACGTGGCGTTCAAAGCAAGATTAAAGAGTCAGTAAACAATCGATTAAAGTCAGTAACGAAAGGGGTGCTTATTAACTCTATGGCACACACGACGAACTTGAATAGTTGAAGCTACCCAGAAGTGAAGCCGCGTAGGCTAGCGGAAACGCCTAAGTCAATCTCTGCGCCCCAAGTCTGGTAGTACAGGCGAGAGTCAATCACCAGACTTCTGACGAAAAAGTTCTTGAGTGTGCGTACAGTTGTTGGAAGCGTGATGCGTTCCTCCTAGTTGGCTTCTTGCTTGGTTTAGTGTCTTTGCAGATACGATGCCACAGTGCGTGGACCCGGACTTTGTAAGTTCCTTGTGTGTTTGTGTCTTTGTGCAAGCTGCCACAAAGAACGAGAATATTAAGTACGTCCAGTGAGCTCACTCGCAGGATTCCCAGAATTGAAGGTATCTGCTTGGCCTGACCATTAATCATAGTGATGGATGCGAAAAGGAGGTAGAAAAGGCGGGGAAGAGAATGAGACGTCACTCAAACGAGCTGTCATATACTGTAGATCCAAAGCGCGATGAAGGTGCTGCACTGAGAAACTTACGCGACGGAAAAAAGAGAATAGCGACACATGCGTCGGCGACTAAGTGCTCTCTCTCTCTCTCGCTATATATATATATATATATTTCTGTGACGAAGGCCGTGCCACCGCCGAAACGTAAGGCATAAAAATATTGCTTTCTCGTACGTGTACCCATTTTTTTTCTTACACAGACCGAACCCACTGAACTTTCCTGCTGAATATATATATATATATATATATATATATATATATATATATCAGTGGCGTAGCCAGGGGGTGGCACACCGGGCACGTGCCCCCCCCCCCCCCGAAATTTTTTTTTTCACCATGGTATACATAGCGAAAAATGGCCAGTTCAAGGAGGTGCCCCCTCCGAAATCAAGGCGGTGCCCCCCCCCCCCCCCCCGAAAAAAAATTTCTGGCTACACCCCTGATATATATATATAGTCTGATAGTATTTTGGTGAAGGCCGCACCCGCGGCGGACGAAACAACGTCAAAGTGTCGCTTCTTCACTGTGTATATTTACCCGGGCCCAATATATATATATATATATATATATATATATATATATATATATATATATATATATATATATATATATATATATATATATATATATATATATATATATATATATATATCGTTGAAAAAACAAGAACATGTACTTTTATTGCCACGTTTCGACTGGATGCCGGTCTTTATCGAGCTTTGGAAATGTAGAAATGGTACGACATTTCTAACCTTCACGAAGGCCGGACTCCGGTAAATATTCAGTTATACGCTATGCATTCGCCACTCATATCCCGCATAACCGTTGCCGAATCGTGCGTTGCTTGTTGCCATGTTTGTCCATTCACCCTCTATAATTCACCCTCGTCTATCGTCTATAATTCTTTTCTGGCATGCGCGAGGCCTCGACGGGTGGTGTGGAAGTGCTTTCGCACACAAAAGGTATGACGTATTGCGTCGCGCTGAAACACAAGGGCAAGATTGGTGACGACCTCTTGACACTTCTGTGGAAGTTGGCTGTGGCACGGCTACCCGTTCGTGCTTACAGCTGCGACTCAGCAAGCTATAGCCTGTAGAGTTGTTTGACCTAGCCGGGAATTTACTAACGAACGCTGCTTACGTTATCCACGTCAGCGCTAGGCAGTGTGCGTTTTCATTCGACGAAAGTGGCGTTGGTGCTCTGAGTTTTATTACGTCGAACCATAAGCTGTTTTCGAGTCGTCGCAGTTGATTAGGCGTTTCTGGTAAGGCCACGATTTGGGAACAACCACTGAATTCACCCGAGAATGCCGATGCACCTTGCACGCTTGGCTCAGAGCCAAACAATACGCAGGCCTTAGCTGCCTCCTACGCCGATTCCCGCAATTTGTCGGATCTTCCGGAATTTTATTAAGTGCGGAGCACTTAAGGGGCCCGGGCTGTTCTACGCTTTCGTATGCTGTTTTCGAATGGCGTAACGCAGGCGAAACCACGTATAAAGATAGAAAAAAGAGGTAGAAAGCGAGAAATTGAAAGAGAGAGAAAGAAAGGGAAAAATAAGAATAGTAATAGAAATAAACAGAAAAAGAAAGACAGGAAAAACTGAAAAACAGAGAAAAAAAAACGAACAGAAACAAAGAAGGCCGCCCAGCTACGCACTTCCTTCAGGCTTGCCGCCACTAGTGCGAAGCTACCTTAATTTTATTTGAAGTCGGCTAAGTACGCTAGGCTAACCAGGCCTGCTCCACTACCACCAGCACCGTGTTCATCCAACAGCACTGCAACTTTTGACACACCTGTGTGCTCCAGTAACCAACCCATACCCGTGCCACCTTCGTCTACCTGCTTGTGCTGCTGTTATTATTGTCTTTGTGTGTGTGTGCGTGCGTGCGCGTGTGTGTGCAGGACAACTTGACCTGTAGAGATTGGCTCAATACGGAGGGATCGAAGTTCATTTCGAATGCGCCGTCCTCTCACCGGTCGTCGAAAGGGACGTGCGCGCAGGTACGGTGCTCGAACAGCGGCAATAGGCTTGAAAAAAGCTGCATAGTTGAACTTGACGTGGTCCCCTTGTGACGCAGAAAATACAGAATTGCAATCACGATGTATGCATGAATACATTACGGGCCTTGTGTGCTTTATGCAGATGAAAAGCGCCGCCGATATCTGTACAGAAGAGAGAGCCGAAAAAAAAAACACTGCTTAGAGAATGTGGAGTGTGAATTTGTATGCAGCAGACGCTATAGATATAGTATATATCAGGTCACCGGCCACGCTGCAGGTATTGTAAAACGGAACAACAGCGAACTTTGCCGCAATTAATGCGTGTAAGCTTCCAACAGAGTGCTCATCATTGTGTGTTTAGGAACAGTAGAATGTGAGAAAACTCCACTTACCAGCTACATCACAATCGCCACACCTACATCAACCATTGGCACTGTCATGAATAGGATAAAACTCCTTTTCATCACCGGAATGACGCTTTCAAATGCATTCCCTTGCTTTTTTTTCTATGCATAGAACAGTCCATAGTTCTAAGCATAGAACTGTGGAATCCTTTACCAGACCATGTTCAATCCTCATTACTTGCTGAATTTCTCTTTTGTATAGTGCAAACATTTTTATTTATTGTATCTTGCTGTGTTTTACCAGCTCTCTAAGATGCGAAGTACGTCTTTACAAACAAAGCTCAATTCTATCAACCAAGTGATCTATCTATCTATCTATCTATCTATCTATCTATCTATCTATCTATCTATCTATCTATCTATCTATCTATCTATCTATCTATCTATCTATCTATCTATCTATCTATCTATCTATCTATCTATCTATCTATCTATCTATCTATCTATCTATCTATCTATCTATCTATCTATCTATCTATCTATCTATCTATCTATCTATCTATCTATCTATCTATCTATCTATCTATCTATCTATCTATCTATCTATCTATCTATCTATCTATCTATCTATCTATCTATCTATCTATCTATCTATCTATCTATCTATCTATCTATCTACGTTTTCGTTTGTGTTGGAGCACTCGTAATTGTTTGACTACGTTGAAATATACCTGAATGTGAATCACATGACGTTACTGTATCACAAGCATGAATGTCGAATGATGACACAAGTGTTCTGACACGAATGTCGAATGCACACAATCACTACGTTCTGTAGTCGTCGTGGTCGTCTTGTTAAAATGACATTTACCAGAATGCGGAGTCATAAACGATCGAAGTGCGAACAGGTGAGAGCTGCATAAGACGCTCTTTCTTTAAACAGCGAAGCTGTTCTCAGTCGACCTGTCACGTGGCTGTCGCGCGACGCTGTCACGTGCCTTGCGGTGTGGTGAGAGGGAGGCTCTGTAGGAAAGAGGACGACCGCGTCGTGTCGAGAGAGGCCTAGCGGAAAGGTAGGAAGGCAGTGCCTTGCCCAGAAGGGCGAGAGTGTAGCCTGGTGGAAAGCGGTAAACCAATGGGAGGCACGCCAAGAGGGGTGATGGTGAGGCTCATCGAAAAAGGATGTACCACGTTGTAATATATATATATATATATATATATATATATATATATATATATATATATATATATATATATATATATATATATATATAGACATACAGGGTGTTTTTTTTTTTTAACAATACAGATTTTTCCTGAAAAAGCTATAGTAGTTAGGCACTTCTCGTCCTCGCAACCAATTTCTAGGCCGAGGCGGAAAGATTTTGCCGCTAATTAGATCACTCGGAAATGATTAATTAACAAAAATATTTAATTAACTTTTTTTTATTATCAACAATAGGGCGGTTGTTTATATGGCAAAGTTGTTCTACGTCACAATTTAGGGCGAGCCTAGTTTTTATAAATCGAAAATATCGCGCGTAGTCTCAGAGATACATCGTCGAATTTCCAGACCGCTATGCCGGAGAAACCTAATCAACGCACAGGGTGCGCCGAAAGGGTGGTCCGTGTGCCACGTCACGCCTCAACGCAATATGTGCGTGTTTTTTTTTTGTTAATTTTTAATGCGGATCGCCGCGAGACGCGACACTAACCTGCCTCCGTTTCGCATGCGTTCGTATTCTCGCGCTTTGCGTGTCGCGCAGACGCCATCCGCGTTCCAGCGCTTATAAGGCTCATTTATCCTCCCGCGTGAGAGGGAGACGCCACAGCTGGCACCGTGCCGGGGGTCTGGACACTGGTCATCGCGAGTATGAGACGTTAAAGGCTTTCGACTTAATATTCGAGTCTTGTACCTTTCAGAAGTTAAAACTACAAAGAATCAGACAACCACCGCACATCACGCGCGAAGGACCATTGGTCGGCATGCTCTGCTAGGACGACACATCGTTTCTCGCGTGGCGCGCTATCATTTGAATGAGGCAATGGGGCGTTCCAGCGTGACGCAACACATGGACCGCCCTCCCGGCGCACCTGGTGCTTTGAGTTTCGGTTCCTCCGGCATCGCCGTCTGGAAATTCGACGATGTATCTCTGAAACTACGCGCGAGATTTTCCATTTTTAAAAACTAGGCTCGCTATAAATTGTGACGTAGAACAACTTCGCCATATAAAAAACCACCCTAAAATTGATAATAAAAAATTTAATTAAATAATTTTTGTTAATTAATCATTTCCGAGTGATTTAATTAGTAGCAAGATCTTTCCGCCTCGGCCTAGAAATTGGCTGGGAAGACGACAAGTGCCTAACTATTGTAGGTTTTCAGGAAAAATCTGTATTGCTTAAAAAAAAACACCCTGTATATATATATATATATATATATATATATATATATATATATATATATATATATATATATATATATATATATATATATATATATATATATATATATATAATGGGAAAAGAATCACGTGGACCCCGATAGAATAAGGAAGAAGAACGAAAATACGACTTTTGTTTGTTTAGCACTGTATATTTTCACTAACATTTTGTCTGGCGGACCAGAGTTGATCAAAGTCTGGTCCAGAAGGGCGTGGTTTCCCAAGAGAATGGAGCGCCGCCCATCAGAAACACATGGAACCCCATTGTAAAGAACTGAATACTCTAGAAAGCCACGCAATTTTTAGTGCGACACCGCGATTTAGCCAGAATGTTCCAGTGGGTCTCTGCTGCATCTAACCGGGAGTCGTTTTCGGTAACTCGCTTTATTCAACATATATGATTTTTCTTCGCCTATTTTCGATTCAGTTACGGCAGGCCACCACTCTCGCCGACGAGAGATGGCGATACGCGCACATGTCCCCTTATCCTGGTCATCAAACTGGGCTAAACGCAATTATCCTTTATATCGAATTATTTTCAAACACGATAATGTTTGGACGTCAAGGCGTAGGAAAATGGATGGCTACATCGAACAAATATAAACGGAGCGTTTGATATATTGGGTAGTGCAGAATGCCTCAAGAGCTTGCGCTTTTCTCAGGAAAAAATTCGCTTTTTCTCACGCGAGGGGGGCTTTTCCACAGGAATTTGTGAAAGTGAGCACGTGTGATTAGGAGGGCTGTATTGATGCCGCATTTTTGCCTCTACAATACGCCACTGCTAATCACCCCCCACTGGCAACTACAAATGGCGCAAAAGTAAGATTTAAAAAAATCAGCGTGAGGTGCGCTAAGCCGCCTTCTGTGCATTATTGTGACGCAGTCTTGTGAAGCCACCCTGCGCGCCCAAATTCGCATCAAAAATACAGCAAAATAATTTAAAAGTCTTATATATTAAATATTACGTCATACTGAACCCGTCCTTTAGCGAGTTCGATATATACTGGTTCGACTGTACCTGTGTAGCGTCTAGAAATGCACGGGTCATGACATGACGCTGCGTCTTGAAACGATGACGTATCTTCATGAGACACCAGTAAGAATAGTGTATTACGAGTACCGTGTGAAAAAGGAGCAGTGCGCTGTACGATGTGAAACAAAGACATATACTGACATTGAGAAAAATCACACGAGCGGTAGGATATAACATTTAGACCCCGAGCCACTTATGCAACCAACGTTCTCAAATGAACAGATCACGAGACGCACGAGATCGCGGACGACGAACTCGTGCGTATGAATGTAGTACATGACCTTTATAAACGGCCACGTACGTATCTTTTTTTGTATGTTACCTTTCACGTATTGTGCACTGTGTGACTCAACTTAAAGCACTACCCTTGAGGGCCGTTGTACGGGCGGCCCCCGGTGACTCGTTTTTTGAACGTTGCGCAGCGTGAGTACGACACTTTGTCGTTTTGCCATGTTTCTGTCTCATTTGACGTGTATTTCTTATTTTTTCTTCTTTTCGCCAACTGACGGCGTCTGTTATTGACCGTGGTCCTTACCCAACTGTTCTTTCTTTCTTTCTTTCTTTCTTTCTTTCTTTCTTTCTTTCTTTCTTTCTTTCTTTCTTTCTTTCTTTCTTTCTTTCTTTCTTTCTTTCTTTCTTTCTTTCTTTCTTTCTTTCTTTCTTTCTTTCTTTTAGTTTATTATTTCAATCTTTCATTCTATCTCCTTCTTTGTTACTTTTGTTTTTTTTTCTTCGTTTCTTTCTTTCTAGATGTTGCATCGCAAATGCGGCGCTGTCTCTCGTGTCATTACTAGTCAGTGCTTTCCGCACATTGCGCTGTGTATTCTACCGTGGCAGATATACGCAAAACGTAATGTTCGTCACATGGCGCTCACATAACCGTACTGCACATTCATAAGATACGCTGCATGTCTACATTCACCGCTGTGGCCGCAAACGAAACAGAAACTGTCAGCAGAGCAACACGAAGAAAAGTGCACTACCATTCAAGAAAGTGACGTACGACAGCATACATATGACACCAAGAGGAAAGAAACTTTCTTTCAGTTGAAAGTCTACCTCGAGTGTGAATGTGGGTTGAAGATGACGCCCCGTGATATCTTAGTTCCAGACAGCGGTTTGTTTCCTTTTTTCTTTTAGAGCTGATCGACAGAACCTTTCATATGTGTTTTCAAGAAGCAGTCTGACTGAGAGAGATAGTAAAAAGCTAAGAAAACGAAGACAGGAAGGCGGGACATGTCGGATATGCAAAACGCGTTTCGTGGAATTATTTGTTGGCTGGCGGAAGACTTCGTTGCATCGGGGATTGCGTCTAAACGTATTACGGTCGACATTATGTGATGCGACGAGAGGATCAACTCGTGCGTTCTTCTTCGGACACTCCGTCTTCTTCGGGCAGGTCCCGTTGCGCGCGCGCTAGCGCCGAGTCCAGGAGCAACGTACCGCGCAACGTCGAACGCATCGACGGCAGGCCACCTCGCTTCGGGGTTGGGTGGCCGCCGTTGCCAGAGCGGCGGCCGACGTCGATCGACGTTGTCATGCCGAGATGGGATTGTTGACATGGGCCGTGCGGCTGGCTGGCTGCCTTCGGAACGGCCATCGATTGGGAGCCACCTGTAAAGGACGTACAGCCCCCCCTCTCTTTTCCTGCTGCCTTCGACGCAACGGCGCAGCGCTGACTGCACGCTGCCGCCGCTCTTTCATTGGAAGGGGCCGATTGGCGCCTTGCGGCACAGCTACGACTGGAGTGTTATATAGGGCATCGCGCACGGACAAACTAAAATGAGCGAATTCAGAGAGGGTAGAAAGAAGCAAACAAAGAGAAGATAGCAGGGCAATCGGGAAGTAGTTCTTGACAACCGACACTTGATGTATAATGATAATATTATTTGGGGAGTGATCTACTATACGCTTTCAGACTGTACACGGGAGCCGAGGCCTGCAGGGGCGGCGCTAGGGTATCTATACTTGGGGGGGGGGGGGGGGGGGGGCACCCACGATAAGTGAATTCCTGCAGGGGGGGCTGGGAGCCAGGGAAATTAGACTTTGTGTTTTGACTACGTTTGCTCTTAGGGGAGGGGGGGGGGGGGGGGGGGGCAAGCGAAAATTCGGAGGCAAGGGCTCCAGCTCCCGTGCCGCCCGCTGGCGCCTCCCCTGGGCCTTCGACAGGCCTTTCAGCCTATAGGACTGGTTCTTGCTTTGTAACAACGAAAACTGAATCCCTACTTGCCCAAAGCTCTCCGAATAAACTGTTTTGGTTTGCGCAGGCGTGCGCAGGCTGCGTGGACTTGCTCATGAAATTCAGTCAACTGTACCGCAACGCACTCACTGGCCACATGAAGTTGCGTGAGCAGCGCCCCTATAAGAAGAAGTAAATCAAAACTCACGGGCGCTGTGTGTATCTTGTGCAGGAGTGAATATAACTAAGCTTAACGAGAACTACATATGCATCAGTCTGTTAGCGGCTTCGAAAGGCAGAGCGAGTGACAAAGCGTGTCGCGCATTTTTGTTTTTGTTGTTTTTTTAGCACTCGCATACTCTTATGCAGCACGCCGTAGATAACGAGCGATACTACGGCGATACTCTATGATATTACTTTACGGAGGCTACTTAGAATACGGAGGACGCTAAGACAGGAAAAGCGGGCAATAATGCAAAGTTCCTATTAGTAGGAGTACATCTTGATGAATTAGGTTCTAACAGAGAGATAGAAGCAAAGAAAGAGAGGAAGGTTAACCACACGCATGTCCGGTTTCGCTAACCTGCCCCGAAGAAGACATGACCGTTTTTTTTGTATATATAATTGTGTAAATGTCACTCATTTCTTTCAATGTGTACTTTGCATTCCGTATTGTACTCAGTCTTTTGACCTAATATTTTCCTGGTTTCATTTTTTTACATGTGTTTTTTTTTACCATACCATGGGTGATTGGTGTCGATTGTACTTTTATATTTTAAAGTACATGTTCCAGATATTCTTTCTACTCTTCGAATTTTGCTTTTGTGTTCTTAGAAAAAAAAAAAAGAAAAGAAATCTCTGTATCTTTATGTCGCACTACATCTCAGCAAACGCATGGCAGGAGGGACCTTAGTCAGGCAAAAATAATCTGCATTTAGTTTCTTCAGCTTAGACAATGTGTTGTCTGAATAAACTGTATTGAATTTCCAAACATTCGCTTCAGCAACACCCTGTGTTTGAAGACTTTTCACCTCTTCAGGCCTCTACCTTCCCCTGAACTTCTGACATCTTTGGATCTGCTAGCAGAGTTAATTTGAGATCATTGTTATTGATCAACTTAAGCCTCATGCCCGAACTCTAAACTCTGTGTAAGTTTCTCGGAGTAAATGGGCATTTTTTTCTTTGTAGATATCTTCTGTTTACTTCGTACAACCCGTGTGCTTCCGGACTGAGATGTTTTCCTTAACGAGATTTGGAGGGATTACAGCATAACTGTGCAAAGATTTTCCGCCGACTGAAGCGCCCAAACTGATGGAAATTGTTCGAACATATATTTTACTCAGAGAGTAAGCATTTTCAGCTCTTACTCAGGGATTTAGAAGGAGATTAAGAGCGTAAGACCGATCATGTCTTCTGCCGGCGTCCGGGGTGACGGTGATCGACACAACTTTACAGTTCTTGCGATGCAGAGAAGTGGCAGTGTAGCTGGCACGTGTAACGCGCAGTAAGGCTAACGCAGCTTTAGAGAGTGTTCGATTCGCGCAAGCGTTGTGCTTTTGAAAAAAAAAGAAAAAGAAAAAGAGAGGTTGTGAGTCCTACTTGTTTGAGGGATTAGTGCTCTATATTACATGGTAAAGCGGAGAGATAGGTTCTTCTAACTTTTTCATTATTTTTGCGCGCTCTGTATTTCTCATCGCACCTGAATTTTAGTTTGGTTGTATCAGCCCAACACTGCATCTTTATATGTCTCGAAATTGTTATTATTTTGGTATTGTTTTGTGTCCCCTTCTGTTTGTTATTTTATGTACCCACTCCCCTCTGTAAAGACTTGTGCGATTGATGGTAAAATAAAAGAAATCAATTGATATTGTCGCAACGTGGAAAGAACAAGATACAGGACCTCGTTGCGACGAGAACAGACAAGTCTGTATTCACCAAGGAGAATTTAAAAAAATGCTGGAGTGGAAACTCTCGCAACGAATGGCCGGCAAAGGTGAAGCCATGGTTTGTCCCTGGTTTGTGTCGTAAACATGATCTTTTCAGGAGGTGCCCACATAGAGGTAAAGTAGCTGAGCTCCTTTAGTGTAAACGCCAGGCGAATTATAAAACAAAATAGGGGACCCTTAAGCTTCGTCTTTAAGAGTTGAACGCGATGGCGATATCCTGTCCCTGGTGCGTACGCCAATCACTTAGTGCATGCTATGTAATGGGTAGCACGCTTTAAACCACGAGCAATGATGCGCGGGAAATGCGGGAAATGTTTTTCGAACTTGCTATGCACCCACTATGAGGTCTTAAGGGAATACGCGCAGTAACGTGTGTGCCTTTTGTAATGGGTGGACGGATTTGAACCCCAATGTCGTTATGATATTCACATCTTCTGACGCCCGATGGCAATGTACGCTTGTACCACGCAATATTACTTCGATATTACATGTTCTGTTGTGACGCCTGCATACAGGACGCGTGTGTTTGTAAAGCATGAAAGTTATTTTCGCTGAAATTCCAAGCAGAGGAAGTTACTTTATATGTAATACCAAGCAGAAGCGTGGGTGTGTGGTAGAACACCTGGTTGCCACGCAGACGGCCTGGGTTCGATCCTCGTTCGGACCCGGAATTTTTTATTATGTATTTAATTTGCATCGTTCTCGATTTTTCGGTCACGGACGAGATGATTATTTTTCGCTCACAACCAACGACGCCGCCGCCGACACCGACACTGACGCCGACGCCGGAATTTCTGCGAAACGAGCTCTTTAACGCTATCGCGTAAATAAGAGATTGTTGTTCACGACGAAAGTAACCTACCGAGAACTGTATTGATGAGCTCATCTCCAATACAATTTGTCTAAATGTCGAAGCATCTTAAGGAAACTCGTAGCATAAAGGCACACGAGCACTACCTGACCCAAAAGATTTCGCATAGGGGGCGTGTGAGAAAAACGTTGCCTTTTCTTCGCTATCTGTAACGTTATATCTTGCCACTGATTCTGATGACTGATTCTTGGCTTCACTTTCGAGTAGTAACTTCAACTCCAACACGCAAGAGCACAAGAGCCCACGCCCCAACGTCGTCTTCCTCAGAGATTCAATAGCTGTGCTCGAGCTGCTCGCTTCGTTGTCCTTTGTTGTCCTGCCGGCTATTAATCGTGAAAATATGAAACTAATTTCAACAAGCCAGCCTTAACACTTCGTCTCGAGAAGAACACTATTTTACATAAAAAGAAAATCTGAGGTGGCATAGATATTCAGCGCTGAATTCGTTCTCAGCTTCACGTGCGACAGGGTCCTTTGGAAGGAGCCTCCTGCTGCATCTTACCAGTTCTTACCTACGGAGCAGAAACCTGGAGGGTTAAAAAGAGGGTTCAGTTAGAATTGAGGACGACGCAGGGAGCAATGGAAAGGAAAATGATAGGTGTAACCTTAAGAGACAGGAAGAGAGCAGAGTGGGTCAGGGAACAAACGGGGGTTAAGGATATCATAGTTTGAAATCAAGAAGAAGATAAGAAAAAAAATAAAAGAAGGAGAACAACATGGGCCGGCCACTAGCGCGTAGGCAGGATAAGCGCTGGACATTACGGGGTAACTAACTGGATTCCAAGAGAAGGCAAACGCGTGCGGGGGGAGACAGAAAGTTAGGTGGGCAGATGAGATTAAGAAGTTTGCAGGTATAACGTGGCAGCAGAAAGCAGAGCATGGCGGAGCATGGAGAGATTGGCGGAGCATGGGAGAGGCCTTTTTCCTGCAGTGGGCGTAGTCAGGCTGATAATAATGAAAAAAACCAATGTGTTCAATATCATTCCGGAGCCATCTTCAAGGCCACTGTAACTCACCGAGGCTTGTAAATCTAACGTTTCTGGCAACTTTGAAAACTCTAGGTGCACATTACGTTTAGCCTCAACTGGATCTCAGTGACGAATCAGTGAAAAGGGTTACCGTCAACAAGCAATGTTACGACACGCTTGTCGCTATTTTCTTTCTTTCTTTCTTTATTGAATACTGCGGACCTTATACAGGTCCAAGCAAGGTGAAGGCAAAAACAAGGAAAAAATCAAAGCAAACATAAACATAGGTAATACAGTTTCAAACAATCACAACGGGAGGGGAGGCAATAAAGAATCATTCCAGTCTATTACAGTGCGAGGGGAAAAAATAAAATTTGAATAAATCTGTTCGAGCAAAATATGGTGTCATTGAATTAGAGTGATGGTGGCGAGTATGTCTTGATGTGGAAAGTGCAAAGATAGGGTGAAGGGTTAATTGCTAGTTTCCGATTCCAAAGCAGGTAAAGAAAATCTAAACGTGCGGTTTTCCTTCTTAATGCAAGGCACGGAATGCTATTAGCCTGCATTAGTTCAGTGGGTGAGTCATACGGAGAAAATTTAGAATAAATAACGGACGAGATGATGATTCATTTTAACTCGGCTTGAGACAGTGAACTGACACCGATTCCTTAGAAATGTGCACAAGGTATTCCTGCGTGTGGTTCGTGCCAAAAAGAAAGTAGCGACCGACTCGCCAGTAGGGAATCACGTCAGGATAGCGTGACTGTGCTGACGTTCACTCTGTGTCACTGGCGTGGGTAAAACGAATTCGTCGTGGTCAACAGCGTCGCCTTCTACGCTGCAGCATTGGCGAGCGCGTTCACCATACGTTTCCTTTGCCAGCACGCATTGCTCGGAGATCGATACGAGTCGCTCTTTTGACCGGCTCATCGGCAAACAGGGTCATATGTGTTAGTTGTCGATGGCCGGTGTCAACTGTAGGGCGAATCTTGCCACCAAAGTTTGAGGCAGGTATTACTAAAGGCGATAGCGTACATGGCCCGTGCCGCAGCAGTTCCGCGGTTGGCGTAAGCGGCGCTGTCCGTGGGCAAAAAATCACAATAGATGCACATAATAAGAATTAGGGCTTCGATTCGGAGTCGAACCTGAGACAGAAAGTATACTAGAGAGCCAACGCCAGTGCTTGAAACTTGTACCTGAAAAAAAATCCTATAAAAGTGTCATGTAGTGCGAATATTCGCGTTAACGTACGTAGTATTGCTTGGCAGAAGCTTAGAATCACACAAGGCGTCACAACAGGGCAACTAGAGGTTCATTTAAAGCGTCCCAGCCATTACAAAGCGCTCGGGCATAACTGAGTATCACCAGCAGCAGCAGAGAGAGAGATGCAAGGAAAGGCAAGGAGGTTAACCAGACGCACGTCCGGTTTGCTACCCTGCACTGGGGGAAGGGATAAATGGAGGAAAAGAGAGACAGAAGAAGAGAAGGAAAGAGAGATACACAGAATCACGAGCACACTTGGGGGAGCACATCCAGTCTACAGGCGGTCGCTCAGATTTGTTGAGTCCAGGTACTTCATTAGCGCTTTTGTTGCTTTCTGCGCTATCGAAGCGCACGTCCAAGGTCCTAGAATCTTCTGTAAAGAAAATGGTCTAGAGTCCTGTTGGTTCAAAACCATCCGAAGCGGACATCACTGGGCGTCATAGCGAGCGCAGCTGCACAGCAGCAACAGAATCGACAAGGAGCGCAGCTGCGCAGGTGCGCGTGCTGCTTTACAGAGGTGTAGTGGGTACTTCGCCAATTCGCAAAAGGGAAAACTATGGCGTCGTGAGCTCTTCGCAACTCCACTTGCAGTAGGCGTGCATTCTACAGGAGTTTAAAACGGCCAATGTTACGCGCTCAGACGTTCCTTTCTTCGTGGCACGGTTACGGTGTCCACTGAAAAGTGAAGCCTTGCTAGCGAATGAAAAGGTGAAGTGAATGGGGCCCGATTAAGCTATGGCGTCCTACTCTTGAAGACGAAGCTCAACCGCCTTTCGAAGTTTGTGTACAATATGTGAGATCATTGAGTGATTTGGAGGACAATTTGTCTACCTGTGTCTATTGCTCCCCGCATTATGTTACCAAGCATGATTAATATTTCTGTCTGAATCCAACTAACATATTTACCGTCATACAACTTGGCACTGGTCATCACTGACTAATGTTGGCTGGTTTTCAATAAGTATTGGCGAACGCCAGCCAGTGTAGCCGTATGTTGCCAAAGTGATGGCTAGTGTTAGCTAAAGGATAATAAACGTTCACCAGTACAATCTAATCTCGCCTGACAGCTACATTGCCTTCATTAAATCTTAGTCCAACTATTCAGACGCCTACGAAACTTTTTTGTAAGCAAGGACTTGGTTCTGATTAGTTATGAAATAACAGTGAAATAATAACAGAAAATACACTATTGACGCTTCAAGTGACAAAAAGGAACAGTACGATATAAGCTCCTCTCTAATATTAAAGTAAAACACTCGACTGCATCACTTACATTCGCTTCGGACAGGCGAGTACTTTGAGCGTTGAAGAAACTCGGCAGTCAAGCCTATTGCAACAGAGAACAAACATCATGTAACTTTTTGCACTGCCAGTTTGCAACCGATAAAAATTTGTTGCTTGATATGTATCAAGTCGTGTACAAATGAAATTGACCAAGATCATTTCTTTGTGTGTTCATAGAAAGTGGGAAGTTGTCTTCGCCTTAAAGGGTAGTTGGAATACTCTACCGTGATGCATTTCTAGCGCTTAAACGAAATGAAAAAAAAAAAAACGACGACGGTTACGATACTGGCTAATGCGACTTCCGAGCGCAGCTTCATGTCGGGAAGGCTAACTGTCTTTAAATTTTGGCTTTCCGCAAGATATTGGCTACGCAATAAATAATAATTTTTGTGAAATAAGACAGCACCCACTACGCCATTATTCGTCCTTCTGCGGATAAGCGAGGTACCCGCTACACATTTGCAAGGTATTATGTGCACTTTGTTGATGCGGCATGTGGCTGATGACGATGAACAATTATGGCTGAGCGCTTTGCAATGAGTTGGAAGCATTAAACCACACACTCGTTACACAATTAGCATTGTGTGATGGCTGGTTTTTATTTTGCATTTCTGCAACGCTATATTACACAGATTAACGCGATTCCTTGCCGGACATGACGTCTGTATAGGGTATTTTTTTAAAAATGAGTTTCAAGCGCCAGCGTGGCTCTGTGGTAGAATACTCGACTGCCACGCAGAGGGCCTAGTTTCAAATCCCATTCGATCCTGGGTGTTTCTTTCTAATTTTGTTTTTTCATCTCTATCGGTTACGCCACCGACGGTGACGGCGACGGCGACGGCGACGCCGCTCAACGCAGGAGCGGGCGCTGCGCTCTAAAACATGCATACGCAGAAAGAGCAGCGTACAGTAAGAAGGCTGGTTTTCAGAAGGCGGCATGCATGAGCCACGTGTCCTGTTGTAGCGTCTGTCGGCGCATATCAACTCTACATAAAAAGTCATTCCTTCTGCATAATATATTTGGTTGAAGACCAACGTTCTTACTGCTTCTTTTTCTTTCCCTACCTGCATGTTTTCTTTTCCTATTTCCCGTATCGCTGGATAAGCATCAAAATTGTATCCGTTTACAAACCTTTCAGCCTTCTTTCTCATTACCCAACATTAGGAATTCAATCCGGTTAGGCCTACTTAACCTCCCTGCCTTCCCCTTGCGAAGTCTGCATTTCTGTTCACAGAACGACTGATTATTATAATGGTTGCAATGAAGAGGCACATTAGTATTCGTAGACTGTGCCTAGTATCGCTGTTTGTGTGGTGGCCTTAGCAACGGTTACGTCGGTATGAAGAAGTTATACCCGGCATTTTTAACGTAGATTGCTCGCCACGTGGTCACTTCCTGTAACAAGGCAACAGAATACTTTCGTATCATAATGCAAGTTCTATTGCGTTGGTGAGGCACGCGCTCATAAAAGAAGCACACGAAGGTGGTTAAGCCGGACAGGAACGGAAGAGATTGAGTGTACCGGAAGAGAAACTGACCCTATCGGATGTCTGTACGTGCAGTCGACAGCAAAAATTACGGAAACCGGAAGTGCGCCGAAAGCGGCCTCTCAGCGTCAACTAGAGCAGCACGCTTTGCGGCATAAGCAGCGCTGGACCGGAAATGTGTCCTCCTGTTGCTACCCGTTGTGTCGTGTTGTCGTGCCGCCAGACTTTTCGTTTTTTTTTTTGTGCTTTCTCATCCTGAAGCGAATCGCACAGCCTGGCAGCGGACACTGATATCAACCCAGCAGCATGATCATGCTCACGTTAGTTTCAACTATAATACTGGTCTCTGTTTCAAAGCAAGAACTCATTGCGTAACAGAAAAAAAAAGAAAAAACAATAAAAGTTCGAGCCGTGCACCGAATCTCACAGGCCGTTGAACAAGCAAAGGGACCTTTTGTTGTTTTTTTTCCCCCTTTGACGAGGTTGGTTTGAATTGTATACAGCTAAAATACCGGAACCTTTGCTTCAAGGAATAACGTATATTTCGTTTTCAGGGTGTACTATCAAGTGCGGAGCACATTAGGCGCCTGGGCGGTCGTATGCTGCCGTCATCTCACTTAGCTTGGCGTAACGCTGGGAAAACCACGTATAGCAGGGGTCTCAAACACGCGGCCCGCGGGCCGCATGCGGCCCGCAAACCCCTTGCTTGCGGCCCGCGGCATCCACATGACATTTTTAAAAAATTTCATGAGCAAGTGCGTGAGCTACACAGGCATGATTGGTCTAAAGCATTCTTTTGGTGAGGCACCCCATGTGGTCAACCACGTGTAAAAGCTTAACAGTGAAACAAAAACATTATTTCAGAATCGGCGTCCAGATTTGACTCAATTTGGAGATCGGTATCGACATGTTGCTGGCCCCGAATCTCCTTCAGAAATGACCCATATGTGAGAGATGAAAAAAGTTTTCTTTTCAATGGTATGGCTTGCTGACTATGTGTACGAACAAAGTCCCCCCCCCCCCCCCCCCACACACACACACACACACCTTTTACCTTCTTCCCTGACCCGGCCCTTGGGGGGGCTCAATTCTGTGACGGCGGCTCGCCGCCTGAGATGAGTTTGAGACGCCATCTGTAGCATATATAGCGCACCGTTACGCCAAAAAGAAGTATTCTTCCTCTCGTTTTTCCAACGCCTTGATGACGATATGAAGTGCGGAGCGCTTTAGGGGCCCGGGCTTTCGTATGCTGTCGTCTCTTGGCGTAACGCAGGCAAAGCCACGTATAAAAATAGAAAAAAAAAGAGGCAGCAGGCATATTCCGTTCTAATAATGAACCCATCACGGAGATATTAACAACGATGGAATGTAGACTGAGAGAGTGTTTCATATTAGTGTTCCTTTAACGTCCTCGCGCTCGATTTCAAGGCTTTGCACAAAAATATACACACTGCCGATGGACTTGAACCACTAAGGAATAGAGCGTCCACTGAAGTAAAGGAAGTGATGGTGACTATTTCATGTAGCATTGGCGACGCGCGCGCAACACTGGCTGTTTTAACGCGACAGCGTTAAAGAGCTCGTTTCGCAGAAATTCCGGCGTCGGCGGCGGCGTCGTTGGCTGTGAGCGAAAAATAATCATCTTGTCCATGACCGAAAAGTCAAGAAAGATGCAAATAAAATAAATAATAAAAATTTCCGGGTCCGAGTGAGGATCGAACCCCGGGCCGTCTGCGTAGCTAGCAAGTGTTCTACCACACAGCCACGACTCTGCTTGGAAACACAGTGAAAATAACTTCCTCTGCTTGGAAATGCTGTGAAAATAACTTTCATGCTTCGCAAACGCAAGCGTCCTTTATATAGGCGTCGCAATATAACATGTAATATCCCAGGAATATTGCGTGGTACATGCGTACATTGACATCGGGCGTCAGAATATGTGACTATCATAACGATTTCGTAGTTTAAAGCCGACCACCCATTACAAACGGCTCATATCTTACTGCGCGTATTTCCTTAACACCACGTAGTGGGTGCATAGCAAGTATGCACTAAGTGGTTCAAGTAGGCACTCTGGACAGGATATCGCTATCGCGTTCAACTCTTAAAGGCGGATATTATCCCAATTTTTTTCTGCTAATTTGTCGTGTTCGTTCCGGATCTTTCCGTTCTCATTAGGAATTTTCATGGTATAGCATGTTATATTCTTGCTGCCGCTCTTTTGTCGCCATTATCCAATAACTTACGGCACATAACAAACGCCTTTCGTGCGCCCATAGTCCTCATGTACGGGTGTTCTGACATCTGCGAGTCACATACTGTCAAGCGTTTGCCCTAAACGCGGTGCCATGCACGCTTTCTTGTGAGCCGAGCAAATGTCGCTCGCAGCGTAGGAGCTTATATTTTCATTACGTGTTTGTAATAATAATGCATGCAACGAAGGAACTCGAACACACTAAATGCGCGGTTCCTTGCGAACCATCCCGAGTTACAGATCAACGGACATTCGGGCGATTTGGATGTTGTTAAACATGTTGAACAGGTTGAACAGGTGTTGTTACACAGGTATATAGCAGCTGCATCTTACCGGTACTTATCTACGGTGCAGAAACCTGGAAGCTTACAAAGAGGGTTCAACTTAAATTGAGGACGACGCAGCGAGTGATGGAAAGGAAAATGATCGGTGTAAACTTAGGAGACAGCAATAGACAGATTAACTGGGTCAGGGAACAAACGGGGGTTAAGGATATTATGGTTGAAATCAAGAAGCAGAAATGGACATGGGCCGGGCACGTGGCGCGTTGGCAGGATAACCGCTGGTTATTAAGGGTAACTGACTGGATTCCAAGAGAAGGCAGAGAGAGAAGAAACATTTATTCATATAGAGGCTTTGTATGGTTCATGGTGGGTGGTGCCCCTCTTCCAGGGCCCCTCTGGCTACAGCGGCTCGCCGGGCCTGGTCAAGGGCTGCCAGTTGGCTTCCCATTTCCAGTTCCGCGAGTCGCGCCTCCCACGACCACTTCAGGGGAGTGTTGTTCACCAGAGGCGAGATGGCAGCCTCCGGACGTTGTGTGCACTGATATGTAATGTGCTCCAATGTCGGTGTTGCTTCGCACCACGGACATTTGTTGCTGTATCTGTGAGGGTACATTCTGTGTAACCTGTGTAAACGCGTGAGGGGGAGACGGAAAATTGGGTGGGCAGATGAGATTAAGAATTTTGTAGGTATAACGTGGCAGCAGAAGGCACAGGACCAGGTTGATTGGCAGAACATGGGAGAGGCCTTTGCCCTGCAGTGGGGGGTAGTCAGGCTGATGATGATGATAATGAAACGTGTTTAGTGGATTCAGCGCGATACAACGAGGACAGAGGTTCAGAAGGGACAACACCAGCGCTGGTCTCACAACTAACCTTTAAGTTAGTGTAAGTAACTTAATTGTGGCGAAAAAAACGTTGCGGTGTGGGGGGGGGGGGGGGAAGCACGGGCTCGGATTGCCATCCCCCTGGCTACGCCACTGTATTGCGCTGAATCCACTCAACATACCGCATTAACTTCATCATATTTTTCGCTGAGTGTAAAAATTAAATTCAACGCATGACATGTTTGAAAGCTTGCCGTGTTGTCAGAACTTTATATAATATTACTTAAAAAAGTTAGCCGATTTCGCAACCTCGGCCTTGTTTATAAACGACTGTGCCATTTTCTACAACGCACGTTAAAAACCCGCCCGTTCATCTTGAATCTCAGTACCATCCATCAGCCTTATATATTGTTAATCACACTCCTTGAACAATTTTGCACATAATGGTGGTGTAGGATGCACGGAAGAGGTTGTTTTTGTGTATATATTCTTTTGGCTTTCAATAAAACCTGTCAGTTGTTAGCTCAGCACCTTTTCCTGTGGTCATTTTTTTTTTAATTTTTCATTGCGGTCCTGTCTTTCGCGCTGAATTAAATATAAACATCAGCCAACTCGCCCAGTCTTACATCCTTCTGCACGCCTGTGTGCACCTTCGGGGGCTTTTTCGTTCATTTGCGAGACTGTAGTTTCGCACAAGTGAATATTGAATTGAATTGGTTTATTTCGCCATCAAAAACAAAAACGTGATAGCCAAGGAGCCTGCGGTAAAAGCTATCGTTCGATAGCTTGACAACGCCGTGGACACCTACAACAAACAAACACCTTGGCGGTATCGCAGCCGCATGAAAAAAGGCAAAAAAACATCACACATCACAGAAAGCAGTAATACATAGTAAAACAGAGCTAAACAATACAAATGCATCAGGGCGCAGTAGACGAAGAGCGTTACAGTGCAACTCCGCGATTTATGTCACGGATACAAAATGAAAGACAGTAAAATAAAACATCAGGTACAATACAATTAGAGTTCATGGTCAACATGTTACAAAGTACAACGTAACCACATTAGGTTAATGTTTTATTCAAACAAGAAAACAGTGTATTTATGTAGTAAATTAGGCATCTTGGGAAAGAAAGTGTTCAAAAATAGCTTTTTTTGTGGTGTGTTCTAATACGACGGGAAAAAAAGAAATCGTACTGAAAGGGCCGACTGTCAGAATCAGTATTACATTAAAGTTGTATGGCACGCCGTTCTTATGATCCTTTAATGCACGGTTGGTATGCACAACTCTGCTACCGCGAAACGGCGTTCCCAGCCGAAAGCTCTAAAGAAGGAACCCCATCACGTTAAGCTTCTTGTTCCATTTCACACAAGGAGAAATGACTTACGTGAGATTATCAAACATTAAAAAGGTAGGGTCCGTTTTAAGATTCTTGATTTTTCAATGTCGTCAAACTTAAGGAGCTTACACAAACCAGCAGTGCATAGCGCCCGTAAGCTGCTACGGAATGCTTTCTTTGGTAACGAGATTGGAAGCACAATGACATTTTGTTAAATGATTCTCGTCGTGGAGAAAAGGGGCTTACGACTAACCTGAAAGCAGATTTTGCTGCAACGCGCTTCAGTCAGCTTTGAAACAAGCAGGACTAATGTATACGCATCAGGTTAAAGGCAGAATGGCTAATCATATCGGACCAAGGCATTACAGATTGTGTTGTGCGCTGAAAATACGCACGGCAGTTAGTCTTACAAACAAGCTGGTTAATGCCGTCATACTTTACTTTATTAAATATGAAGCATTTCTTAGCGAACCAAAGACACTCTGGGCGTATCTATCTATCTATCTATCTATCTATCTATCTATCTATCTATCTATCTATCTATCTATCTATCTATCTATCTATCTATCTATCTATCTATCTATCTATCTATCTATCTATCTATCTATCTATCTATCTATCTATCTATCTATCTATCTATCTATCTATCTATCTATCTATCTATCTATCTATCTATCTATCTATCTATCTATCTATCTATCTATCTATCTATCTATCTATCTATCTATCTATCTATCTATCTATCTATCTATCTATCTATCTATCTATCTATCTATCTATCTATCTATCTATCTGTGGCACATAACCGCATACCACGGTCCCTGGTATGCCGGTATGCTTCACAGGAATTCACACAGCATGACACTACGACTACGTCATGGTGTCATACTGTGAATCCTTATGTAGTCACTACTGCATCCTTCCGTGAAACCCCGTACTGTCGCTATGACATTGAGACACTCACGTCACGTCATCACATGACGCTACGTGATGACATCGTCACTTGGTCAAAGGGGGGACTGATCACGGGTCCATTGCAAAGCTACGCGAGATGCAGAAAGCTTCCAATTCCTCCGATCCCTGAGGCAGGGTAAAAACACGTTGGGTGCAGAAAACTGTCGGGAAGAAGGGGGATCGTTGCAGCCGACTGGAAAGGAAAAGAAGATGACTTTCGCCTTCCAGTAGTCTTAGGCAAATGACTGCGTGATTTTTTGAGCTTCGAAAATCTCACGGTTAACTCTTTGAAGCCCATAAGTTGTCTTCGCTTTAAGCGTTCAATTTTTATGCGAGAATTGCGAGACAATGTTACATGAGCACATCGGAGACACGAAAAAAAATTGTTGCTTGTAATAAGGCCTCCAGGAGGGGGGGGTCAGCGCTGCTGACCACCATGCCGGAAGGGATCTCCGGACAACACATATTTCACATGTGGTCCTTCGCTATGTAGCAACATACTTTGCACTTTCCACTTTGGAAATTGTTACAAACGCGAAGGCGTAGTGGTGCTTTGAAGGTTTGCCACATACAAATTGTTCTCAATGGTTGTACATTCGGTGTTGCATTTCCCGCACATTTGGTGCGAGCCCCCTTGTTGGCTGGTGGAACATGGTGCTTGTTTGCTTGCTGCGCGTAAAGGTCAGTTTCAAACACACTTTTCTGAATGCACTCAGGGGTCCTAAAAACGCTAGAGAGAGAGAGAGAGAAAATGCCCAAATGGGGTAATAATGCTGATTTCAGGAATGTCCGGTGGCAGTCCGCAGTCACATCAAAATATTAGCGGCAGAGATATCCGGTCGTTTGTAGTCCATGCGGGAATGTAACTTTACGCCAAATTTGCTCGTACAGCGGGGTACCCCCTCTAACCCCTTTCATGCATGGTGGTTAGCGTAGCTGATCCCGATCGCAGAATTGTCCATACATTATCAAGGTGAACTATAGCGTATTTTTACGAATACAGCGAATAGGGTAAACAGAATGCGCTGCCTGTCACATCTAAAAAAAGGTTTTGCCTGAGCACACATAGCTCTGCGCCCATCGGAACTTTCCAGGCCGCAGAGCTATGTGTGCTCGGAGGCAGCTTTGCAGCTGCTGTGCCAGTTGTCACGTGATCATAGAGGGCAGTGGCGAGCTTTGGGCTGGGCGTAGCCTCGCCGTGCGGCGTTGCTACAAGCGCCTCAGTATGTCAACGGCGCCTACCCCTGTTTACAAACATGGAATAGGTCTATTCCCAGCTATTCCAACGTGCGATGGAAGCCAGTGGAGGGACAGACGCACCCCGCTAGCTCTGATGGCTGTGAGCTTGGCGTGCAGCAGAACCGCAGTGATTGGTCTGACTGCAGAAGCGCTTGTAGGGCTGGCCGGGAGTCGCAGAGGATCGCCACGGGCAGCTGGGGTGTTGTAGCAGCGATCGTAGTCGGCTGCCATGCTAAGACCAGCCAACTCGTAGGCAGTTATGTAGCATAGCCAGAAATTCTTTTCGGGAAGGAAGTGGGGTTGAGCTACCCTATATGCATGTTCGTGCGTGCGTTTGTATGTGTGCTCATGTATATATACACATGCAAAACTGAAAAATTTCGCAAGGGGGGGGGGGGATCAGAACTCCCCATCTCACCTCCCCCACCTGTCGACGCCAGTGCTTGTCACCCATTAGCGCAAGGAGTTTCTATTTTAGAAATATCATCCATTCAGTAGTATCGTATTTTTGTGTGACGAAGGAATGAAAACAAAAATAAATTGTCGCACACGTGTTTCGCAGCAGAAATCCAGAAATGAAATCCAGGAGGATTTCTCACAAAGTTTCTTGGTTGACAAAAAAGTTGTCCGCAGTTCTAGATCGCAATATTTATCTCTCATAAACCTATCTCCATCTTTTCGGTTTTCGCGGAATTCATCTGCTCAGAAACGAATATTCGATGGGTTCTGTATATCTTGTAGCAGATGGAGACGTTCCAGCTGCATGCTGTTTAACCACATCGTAAATCGCGGGACGAGCGCCGTTTCTTTGCTTTGTCCCCCATGCGTGCGTCATTCTCGCTGTCACAGGCAAATCACCCGGACTTTTCATCCTATAGTGAGCAATCTTCGATATGCATGCTGTGCTGATCGTAATCGATGCTCTGGTTGCCTTTTTACTCTCATTACACTCGCAGTTTCTCTTTGGAAAGCCACAGAATTTGTTCTACAGCCATCACTTCAAATACTTGCTTCGTGTCTAACTGCGTAATTTTTTTGTTTTGAAGTTGCGTAGAGTTAACGTCGATGTTTTCTAAAATCTGCATATGTGAATCGGTTTCTGGTATATTTATTATCCAGTATAATTTTGAATTGCATTTTGTCTCCATGGTTGACCACGTATTCGTTAATATTGTATATCGGTCTTTCCTTTTCTTCTTTTTTCGTTTTTTTTTTAATTTTGAGAGGTGTACTTTTGCTCCCATATTTATGTTCATGTTTAGATTCATGTTTACCTTGCAATACTCTTGATTGTAATTCCCACCCTGCTATAATCGCCCTTGTGGGATTGCAGTATCTACAAATAAATAAAATCAATAAAATGTACGACAAGTCGGAGACATTTTGTTATTTCTAAGTAGTGTACATATTGACCAGGGAACACTATATAGAAAAACAGATATGAGGACGATCGGAAGACCTTTGAAGATAACCTCTTTTAAAATTTAATATCATGTTAAAACATTCAAGAAGAGGGGTTAAAATCTCGCCAGTTCTTTCGACTCTCAACAGAAATAAGAAAGGAACACTGTCCTCGTTTCATGCTGCTCGCTGGGCAGTCTCACAGATCGAACATTCAGGACGCCTTGTGGATGGTTGGCACAATAGCTTTCTTTATATATCGTTGCTTTTTTTTTATCGGCCTGGACTCTGAAACTTATAGAACCGCGAATAATGTGGATGATTGATCTAGTTCAAGCGTATCACTCTCAAAGGCGCGAACGACGCGGAAAACTCACGCGGGCACACAGACGCAATGAATGCAAGCAGTTTAGATATTCTTTTTTTTTTCTTCTTTGAAATGGACGATAGCTCGCGGGTATGGGATCGGCAGTTCCATTTTGGGGTTTCCGATAAAGCTAAGAGACAGATAAGAAGCAGAAAGCGAGACATTGGTTTAAAGCAAATCGATCGAAAATATGGAACCTCGGGGATGTCGACGAATTGCGCGCGAGTCGTGGGATGTAGGAGAAGACATTTTCTTCTGAGATATCTATTTTCGCCAGACAACCACGTTACGCACGTGCATAACCGGAAAAAGAGTACCGGAAACGATATGCTTTCCTTTCTGCATAGCGATAGAAACGTGTTGAGACGCAGCGAGCAAGATGTGGAGGTACGTATATAGGCATCGCGAATTTTCATTCGCCTATAGGCGACCAATGGGAGACGTATAACGGGAAAACGCATATATGGAAGTGTTTTTGAAAAGCCCCCCAGGTTTTCCTACACCGTATGCGGTATCACCCCGAAATCTGGTATAACATGACAGAAGGACAGGTTTTCGTTCCACGACTATTATGCGGTCGTTTTCGTCAACATTTGATTTCCCTGCGCAGCCTGGTGGCGAGAAGAAAGTAGAGCGTTTTCCTAAACCATCTTTGCTGGCAAAACAAAACTAAACAAATAAATATTTCAGAGGGTGCGCGTGAACTTAAGTCCACGTGGAGATGGGAGATTTTGAAATTTCTTGACGGGAAAGACGGGCTAGTTGCCGTACCAACTTTCCCACCTATCCATGATTTTTTAATCTTCGTTACCAGGGTTTTACGTGTGCAAAGACGGCAAGGACTCTAAAGGCACGAAGGTAGTCGTCTCCTCTTCTCGACGTCCTTATGGCAATGCGTGCAATAAGTATAACATCCTTAGTTTTCAAGACTCTTCCATGTCCATGAGAAGAACAACGCGTTGCGCACGCTGTGCGCACGCTGTGCAGAGGATGTGGGTTGGAGACCCTCGTGCATCATGTAATTTTTTTCCTTCTATATTTATTTTGCTTAACATATTTGCTACCTGGCAACCAAAGCCATAGTTAGCAATCTATGACATTCATTTCTTCATTCTTCGTTTCTTAGTATGGCACATATTCAGTTGGCGACTGACAATTAATGGTTCAGGTGACTGCGACGTTTCAACGACAAATCGATATAGATGTCATGTGTCGTTCACACGGGGCTACCTGACATAGAGGGGCGCACATAAATGTAGACGAAAAAATGCCCCCCACCTCCCCGAAGGGAATCGTGAGGAAATGCGAATGCATTTCTTGCGCCGACACCGATTTCTGCCATCGCCTTGAGAGGCGCCCAGCCAGCGAACGGTCGAGAGTGAGGCGCGAGCGGACGGGAGAGTGGGGCGCAGGGAGGAGAGAGAGCGAACGGCGAGAGAAGGAGCGGCGAAGCACTGCACTTACCCTCTCCTACACTCTCTCGCACCACATGCTCCGGTTGCTAGGGGCGAGGATAAGCGCGCGCGCCCGCAGCTGTTGCTGGCATGGGAGAGGACAGTGGCGTAGCCAGGGGGTGGCACACCGGGCACGTGCCCCCCCCCCCCCCGAAATTTTTTTTCGCCATGGCATACATAGCGAAAAATGGCCATTTCAAGGAGGTGCCCTCCCCGAAATCAAGGAGGTTCCCCCCCCCCCGAAAAAAATTTTTGGCTACGCCCCTGGGAGAGGAAGTGAGAGCGGAGAGATAACACCTGCCGGCGCGCGGACACCTCCTCAACCTATCCTCCTCCTCCTCCTCCGCAGACAACGCCGGACAACGCCGCCTGACATAGCCCGACTAAGAAATGCATTCGCATTTAAAATAATTCTCATCCATCCATTCATTCGTCCATTGCACCTCGCCTGAAACGCAGCAGTGAACGAACGTTGGCGTAATCACTAGGAAGTCATTTTATAAGCCCACATTTTAACCATCGTAATACAGTTGAGAGTTTAACCATCGTAATACAGTTTCACTCTCATCCTAATACCATGAGAGTGAAATAACTAGAAGAATAAGGATGGGATGGAACTCATTCGGCTAGCATTCTCAAATCATGATTGGTAGTCTACCACTATTCTTCAAGAGGAAGGTATATAACGAACTGCATCTTACCCGCTTACCCTACGGAGCTGAAATCTGGAAGCTTACAAAGAGGGTTCAACTTAAATTGATGACGACGCAGCGAGCAATGGAAAGGAAAATGATAGGTGTAACCTTAAGAGACAGGAAGAGAGCAGAGTGGGTCAGGGAAACAAACGGGGGTTAAGGATATAATAGTTGAAATCAATAAGAAGAAATGGACATGGGCCGGGAAGGTAGCACGTAGTCAGGATAACCGCTGGTCATTAAGGGTAACTGACTGGATTAGAAGAGAAGGCAAACGCGTGAGTGAAAGACAGAAAATTAGGTGGGCAGATGAGGCTAAGACGTTTGCAGGTATAAAGTGGCAGCGGAACCGCACAGGACTGGGTTGATTGCGGAACATGGGAGAGGCCTTTGCCCTGTAGTGGGCCTAGTCAGGCTGATGATGATGATGATGAATACAGTTGAATGTTCACAACTGTAAGCGGAAGCATACGAACAGTTTTCTGCGACGCGCGTGCACTTCTGTTGAATACAACGAGCCATGGTTTCGGTTTCAGTATGCCTTGAGAAAGCGACCAGAAGGTATCGTGTTGTGTGCGGAGGCTGCTGTTGGTCTTTGACATCTAATTGAAAATAAAAGCAACTTTTGATTCTTTGAGAACTAAAGGTTTCATAGTTAAGAAGCAACGTGTTTTTATTGTTTGGGCAGTTGCAGCAAGGCTGAATCTTTTAATAGAACTCGAGGTGTGTTGTCTCGAGGTCTGTTGTGACGTTAAAAAACGCCAGGCCTGCGCAGAACGCGCACCACAGTCAGCGATATTCGGAAGAGTTGCCTTTTTAGAGCCCGTTTTAAATTCTCTTGGGGCAACACAAGTACACATGCTAGGCACCCACTGCACCATAAATCGTGATTTTGGGGAATTAGTGAAGCACACGCTATGTCACTATTCGTCATTCTGCAAGCGAGGTACCCACTACACATTTGTAAAGCATTTATTTATTGAAAATATCTCAATGGATCCTGTACGTAGGGTTTTTACACGAGGGGTGGGAGAAACAGACAAGTTAATTAATATTTACAAAGTATGATTGAACGGAGTTCTTAAAATGGAACATGGTTGACGTGAAGGACGATGTCTGAGGGAAGATTGTTCCAGTCAATGGCAGTCTTGACAAAATTTCATGTAAAATTTATAAGGTTTTTATTCTATAACCTCATTTATTCTAAACTTCCGTGACAGTTTATAAGACCACTCAATTCTTGGCCAATCCCCCAACAGTGGGTGTGAGCCACAGTGAAAGGTCAACAAGAACAAGAACAAGACAAAAGGATGATTACAGGTGCGTGGCGGAGCGGGCACGGGGAGGGTATACGGCTTTATCATGGCTGATGCGTTGAGAGATGCGGTGAGCCGGATTGATGGGAGCACAGTTAGGTCAAAACATGAAAAAAATTATGGCCGAGTGAAAGAGTTGCAATTTTACGGCGCATCTGAAGACTTGGCAGACCTTCTTTTTTCCTTTAGGTTAGTTACGCTAGTAGTGTACGATTAATCAGAAGAAATAAGTCTAACGGCGCGATTTTGTATTGATTCGATTAGATCGGTTAGAACGCGTTCATGGGGATCCCAGACAGAACAAGTATAGTCTAATTTGGGTCGGATTAGTGTTTTGTAAGCTAGTAATTTCGCCGGACGAGATGCGTGGGGTTAGATTTCGCTTAAGATAGCCTAAAGTACGGTTCGCGGCATTAGTGATATTGGCTATGTGAGTTGCCCAAGTGAGGTCGTTACAGGGAGTAATACCGAGGTACTTAGCATTAGGCTCTGAGGAGATGATGCTACCGTTAAGGGAATATTTGAATGCCGGGTAGTCGTGCCGTCTATCAAATGAAACCAAGGATGTTTTGTTAGTATTCACCAGCATTAACCAGTCACTGCCCCATTGATCTAACTTTAGTAAGTCGTTTTGGAGTGCTAGGTTATCGGTGACGTTGACGATCGGGCGATAAATGAAGCAGTCTTTGGCGAACAGGCGTATTTTTGAAGAAATATTACGGGGCAGGTCGTTGATGTAAATGAGGAAAAGGAGTGGACTCAATACAGTGCCTTGTGGCGCTCCGGATAAGACAGGAGATGAAGTTGATGATCAATTATCTGCATGCACAAATTACTGTTGCTTAGTGAGGAAGTCCTTTACCCAATCGAAAACAAGGGGATGTTTCGCGAAACAAGGAGAGGTTAAGTCGCGAAAGTTTTTAATAGCAAGCGTTTATGTGGTACTTTGTCGAAAGCTTTGTCGAAATCAATGAAAAGGGCGTCTACGGGTATGTTTTGATCGAGGGTAACGAGAATATCGTGGAGATATAGTGCGAGTTGGGTTTCGCAGGAAAAAAAAAAACATTTTTGAAACCCGTGTTGACTTGGATTAAAAAAGTTCACGGAATTGAGAAAGTTGACGGTATGAGTATAGATGACATGTTCCAATGATTTTCGAGCAGACACTGGTTAGAGAGATCGGGCGGTAGCTCGAGGGGCCTTTCTTAGGGACTGGAGCAATCTTACCCAACTTCCATTCACGCGCTGTACGTTTTGAGAGGGCTTTCATACAAAACGATTCGTGCAAATTTTGTAAATGTAATTTGGTAGTGGCTCCGTGCAAGCGAGAATGGTAAAGTAATATTATCTTAAAATAACTTTTCACTTTAGCGGACAGGCGCAAGTTATCTTGCCGTTTCTGCTGAAATGGACGGTCATGGGTTCGACGCAATCTCAGTTAATGTAGTTAAAGGACAAATTCTTCCGGCTGCAGCTTGTGCGGACTCTGTCAGCCCTATTTGCACTGAAAAGGGTTCCGGCACATTTCTATAGAGCTAATTACATTACGCGGACCGAGACATTCGTGAAGTGTGTCTGCAGTGCACCTGCCGGGAACTCGTAACATTCACCTCAGCGTTTCAGACGCGTACTGCTGGCGAAAGCTGTTCTCGGGGCAGTCGCCCTACTTCGTCAACCAAATCTGCGAGGAGCAGTTCGAGCAAATATGTTCGGACAGTCAGTCTCGCAAAAGGAACAAGAAAAGGGGGAAATAAGGAACAATATTAGGCCACTGCTCTGAAAGCGATCACTCATAATAATAACAGGAAAGTCTAGAAGAGAGAAACTGAACATAAGAAATGATTAGAGATAGGTTTAAAAAAAGAATAACTGTGCGCCTAGCTGCTCCGCAATGGGTGAAAATGTAGAAGCGATGAGGAGAAAAGAAGAGAGGCTAGGAATGAAACTTGAAGATGGTAAGTTTTATGAAACTTGAAGATGGTAAGTTTTATCACGCTATAAAAATATAATGAACGCACGCGTGACACTTTTGTGAGGCAAATTTTTCGTGAATGTAGCTGCGTGGTCTACAATGTCGCACTATGTAAGAACATATATTAAAAAAAAAAAAAGCAGCAGAGTCACAGCGAAAGCTGGAAGAGCACCTTTCTAGAACCCATTTCAAACTCTCTCGGGGTAGTTCATTCGGTGGCTGATGACGATGAAGAATTATGTCTGAGCCCTTTGTAATGCGTTGGAAGCGCTCAACGACTCACTCGTTACGTAGTTTATATTGTGTGACGCCTGGTTACAGAGCTCGCATTCTGTGACGCCTGGTTGTTATTTTACTCTTCTACGACGCTATCTTACGTATGTTAACGCGGTTCATTCCCGACATAACGCTTGAATAGGGTTTCTTGTGCGCTGGAGTTTCGAGAACTGGCATAGCTCTGTTGTAGAATACTGGGCTGCCACGGAGAGAACCCAGGTACGAACCCCCTGTTCAGCTGGATGTTTTTTTTCTTATTTAGTTTTTTTTTCTTATTTCGCGTGATAGCGGTTACAGACAGCGGCGGCAGACAACTACGGCCCCCCTTGTTGTGATCTCATAACACCTTTGCTGTAATACCTTTATTAGGGGTGTGCGAATATTGGAACAATTCGAATAATGAATCGAGTAGCGTGCTATTCGATTCAATATTACATTTGATACTCGAATCGAATAAGGTGTATTAGAAAAACCAAACACTTTCCGAATATTTTTCTAACAATAATCACCGATAGAAAAAACATCAGAGGAACGAAATGTTAGACTGAAGAGGCGTGACGTTTTTTGTATTAATCTTCGTATTAACAAGATGCATGCAGCCCAAGGCCTTTCGGGACTATCGACGCTAGATTGATCACAGGGCGAAGGTGTTTTTGTTTAAAACTCCATAGTCACCGAAACGACAGAATAATCAATCCACTATCTTCATCATGACATTCATGATCACGTCGACTCACGAATATTATTTTATATTTATGTGACTTTTATTCAAAATTTGTTGACAAAGAGCCACGTTGAATACTCTAGTCACTTTTCTATTTACATCTGCAGTTACAAAGTATTTATATGGCTCTACCTGGTGCTGTATACTAGCTTGCGTCAGTTAACATATTTGTTATGTTCTATGTCGGTTAAAATCAATCGTAATGTTCCGTTGATAATGCTTGAGATTATTTGTTTTAAATAAAATGTCGCGGAATTTCTTGGGCTGTTTCGCAAATGGTTACATTACCATTTTAGGGCTGCTTTGTAAATGGCTGTGATACTGTGACTGCAACATTGGCGCGCCGGTTCTATACAGTGAGCCCATCGTGTAGAGAGTGCAACACTGCACCGCACTTCACTGGCGACAGACAGATATAAGCACGCGCAACACAACACATTACATTCAAAAGCATGACATTTTGTTAATGAAGTGGTTCTCTTGATCACGTACGTTTTTCACTGGATATATCCAGGAGCTTCTCAGGGCTAATTGCCTCAGACAACAGAGTCGGTATCAGCAAACAGCCAATTCTCATATGCATTTCTGTTGCAGCTTTATAAGCTTCATGGAGGCCATATAATAACCCAGCCCGGTAAAAGTGTGAAGTAGGCGAACAATTGCCTTTGAATATGGACGCAGCCCAAATTTTTTTGCGGGGCCCTTAATGTATGCTCATGCGTGTTCTTGTATGTGTGCGTGTGTATATAAAGATGCAAAATTTGAAAATGTCAACAGGGAGGGTCCGAGGGCGAACCGAATACGAATAAAACAATGAGAGATGCGATTTGAACACAATACAATATTGAATACTTGTTTCGTATTTATTATGTAATAAACATGCACTTTCAGCATAAAAAAAGTAATAATAGCAGCGTTGGCATTCTATTTTGACATCGTTAGCAAGTGAGCTTTTTCTATACATTGCGCATTACGATACAATATTCATTAGACGAAAAAAAATGAAACGTTATGACGAAATAAGCAGGCCGTGCATTCAGAATCCGTCGATGCATACGTGAGTGTTCATTAGTTGTACGAATGACGCTGAATGAAAGAGTCCTGCGGGTCATTTGACATGTGACTAAATATACGTCGGCAATAGTAAATGAGAAATGAACATCGTTTGTGGTGACAGCACGGCGAATAAACGTGGCCTTTCTTTATTTAGTTGCATTGCTGATGGCCGATGGTGCAGCTTTTACGTCATGTTGCAACTAATTGTATTCGTATTTATTCTGACGAAAGCGACCTATAAGTGACCCTATACTGGCAAATACCACGTCTGATCAAAATCTATCTGTAAATGATGACGCCATGTTCTAGGAAAGCTATCTCGGCGCTGTAGTCTACTGCACTGCCTAACTTCTCGTGCCGTATGTCGACGTTTGCGACCGTGATAAAAGTTGTCGCAATATTCTTCAGCTCTAAATTTGGCGGCGCAGAGATCGCGCGTAGAGTGTGGTTGAAAAAACTACTCGAAAAAGAAAACACTTTTGCGAAAGGGCTAATCTGTTGCGAGAGCGAATCGAATATGGCTGTGTTTAATTCGTTATTAAAGGTTTTCTTTTTTTATGTGTGTGCACATAACATCGAAATTAGTGTTGCCTCCACGTAGCACATCGCTTATCGTGCTGCGGGAAAGCGAACTTCAAAGTTGCAATGAAATCTGACCTGTTTTTGAGCAAACTTGACCTTTCGACCTCCGCACCTATACTTGATGGCGAGCTTGACCGACTCTCCCGCTGAGCTTTTTAAGGATCATCGGGATACGTCGTGTTAATGAAAACATTACGTAATCTGGCTGCTTGGAATGCGCGCAGTAATGAGCCGGTCTCTAATAAGGGCTTCCTCCTACCACGTGAGCTCAGCGGAAAGGACGCCGCTAAGTCTAGCTCGCCCACTCGCTAATGGAGCTCGGCAGTGTTGACCCGTCAGGAGCCATTCGTCTCGTTACGAAGAAGAAGAAGAAGAAGAAGAACTTTATTCATAGGGGCTTGGGACAAGGGGTCATGAGCTCGATGGGTGGGGCCCCAAGTCCAGGGCTCCACTGGCAACTGCCGCCTGCCTGACGTGACCCAGGAGCGCAAGTTGAACCTCCGGGTCAGAGCTGGCGAGCTGTAAGAATGTCAGGGAGAAAACCAAATATCAGTTTTTCCTGAGAAACTCGGCGTCTCTGGCGTACAATCACTTTGGAGTGAATACCACAGCGCGGTCTACGATAACCTTAGAGACGTCGATGGAGCTGATTTAGAATGTCATCCTAGATGCCCGAAACTAGCTCACCAACATAATTACTCTTCAAGTCAGTTTTTCCTATTGCTGCATAGCATTGTTATGAAAGTGGATGCCCATGTTTCTATGTGTGCACGAATACCACAGCTGTACGCTGACACGAGCGTCTCCCCCTGCACGTACTAGTGTTACCTGCGTAAATATAGGCAGCTAAAGCACGTAGTGGTTTGCCGCGCAAATGGAGGTGCCGTCTACTTTGTCATTTATCTCACGGAAAGAATGTGATTGAGCCATTTCGATGCAACTGCACGCGCGCTTTACTACCTACATTGGATGCACCGTTTACGTAATTGCTTCATAGTAATTCTGAGGTGGACTAAAGGCAGTGCAAATTGTCGCACTCAAGAGGCCCCAGGACATTATAGCGTGAACATTCAGCTGGTCCTATCTGATTTGTAGTCCTAAGGTGTTCACGGAAAAATCAGCATCCGGATGGGGCATTCAGGGGACTAGGTTTACGCAACTGCTCGCAGCGACCTGCCACGTACGATTTGATATGAGGACTTGTGGTTGTCCTTGGAGTGGGGCTGGAATGAGGCCACTGGCGTAGCCATGGGTGGCACACCGAATTCATGTCCCCCCCCCCCCCCCCCCCCGAAATTGTTTTTTGCCGTGGCATATGTAGCCCATAATGACAGACACTTGACCACATCTTCCTGCCCCCCCCCCCCCCCTTTTTTTTCCATATCAAGGTGGTGCCCACCCCCCGAAAAAAATTCCTGCCTACGCCTCTGAATGAGCGTGGAACACCAGTTTACGCATACGGGAGGTTAATGAGGGATTTTTGCATGGTAGCACAGTAACAGCCCCCCCTCCCCCCCTCCACAAAATTTCTGCGGTACCTTGTTTTGTATGTTCACAGTGAAGCCTACTTGAATCGCGGAATACAGCAGGAAACGGTTACGTCAACAACAAATCGAATCGTGATAATAATTTCTGGTATAGCTTTTGAATAAATTGCTTCATTTGCTCGACGTAGCAGTAGGGAGATATGAGGTTAACTTCGGCGCACCGAAGGCGTTTTTATTTCTGACTCCAGCGTTTGCAATTTCATCACCGAAACGCACGCGTCAAGGCAGGGATATTTTCTCAGCAAGAAGAAGCACAAAACAATGTATTATATACAAAGCAAGAAGACAGTTGTAACGGGCGCTGCGGTTCCGCCTGCCGATTATATTCACAGCACGTTCAATTTGGCAGCAGCGTGGTTGTCGTAATTGGATATACCGTATGATAATTCGATAACTCTCTGTTCACCTTTTGGCTCTTCTCGCGAATAAAGCATGCGAAGCATTCGAAGTTGGCTTTTATCCTGATTAGTGACGGCCGTTCCCTATGCACAGGCACGTTCATGGTCCGACTGCTCACGCCACTGAAATACCCTCGTGAAGGGTGCAACCACGGAGCTCGCCGTTCTGTGCGGTCTCTTTCGTGGCACACGGGTCGAAGCGGCTAGCGGCCATCTGCGGCTCAATCGTGTGGTACATGCTGTCTCATCACTTGTACTCTCGGTACGATTCGGAGGAAAAAAATGAGCGAATACTTGTGTATTCACAACTCACCGTTGTAGAAGCGAACTGGTGCAAAAGACCTGGACATGAATCGATTTTCGTAGGGGACTAACGGGACTGTATATTCTAACTGCAGACCAAAGACTATTGAAAGTAAAAGGTCGCGAAACACAGACAAGTTAAGAAGGAAGGGTATTAAGACAAGCACATGCATGCACCTTTTTTCTGCGCTTGTCCCCGCAACCTTCTTAGCGAACGCGTCTTTGATTCGTGCAAAGCTTTCACTTTCGAGTATATGCTTAACCCACGAGGCCAAAAACGATTTCTAGAAGATTATACTGACTATTCGAAGTCCAATTTTGAGGCGAAAATTAAATTAATGAAGTGAAAGTTGTAGGCGATGGGCAGTCAATGTTGACAGAATAAAAAAAAAAAAAAGGCACGTGTAGATTTGTAGAAATGAAAACGAATGGCGAAAGTGCGCTGGAGAAGGTCAACACGCACGAAATTAAGAGAAAATTGAGTTTTTTTTTCTTTGTAAAAGCCTCGATGCTGGCGCCGGAGCGAGCTTGCATGTCGCCCGCTGTATCGGCTCTATCGTTGCGAAAGACTTCCTGAGTCGGCCTTGAGGACATCGCTATTGCGCAGACTAGAGGATCGAACAGTCCTCGTTCTAGCAACCCATGTAGTACCTTCATTAGTGCACCCTACTCATCAGTAGCTAAAGCTGCAATCTTTGGAAACTCTACGTGGTTTGCCGGTAGTGAATAACTGTGATTCTTTTACGGGTTCCTTGGAAACTACCGATGCAAAGCAACGCCGAGGTTATATGTGAAACACGTCAAAAGGACACTGTAGCACTTTTCCAAGTAACCATCGAATGGATTTACTTAAAGGAGTATATTGCCTCACGAAGCGACCGCCGCAAAAATTTTTGGAGTCCGTTGAGTACGAGCGGAGTTACGGGGATTTATCGCATGCTGTAATTGGTTTCTCTCTGGTCTCGTCCCGACGAGTGCGCTGGAAGCTAAGCAGAGAGGGAGGCACGGGGGAAAGAAGTTACGTCACGCACACGTCATGACCTCGAGCACTTTTTTTTTCTTCGAACACGCGGCTTACATTCAGTGGTGTCGCAAGCGCGCGTGCGGGCACGTGGCGGCCTCCCGCGGCGGCCGCGGTAACTAGCAGCTCACGATGCTCAAATCATCCAATAGCCGTGAATTTGGGTATATGGCGTCATTTGTAGAAAGAAGAGGGAAAGATTTCTAGCTGACTTTAATAATAATAATAATAATAATAATAATAATAATACCTGGAGTTTTACGTCCCAACTAGCTGATTTTGAGAATTGGTTGTAAATTGAGGGCCGCGTGATGCGCTATAATGTTTGGCTCGCGTGATCTCAGGACCGTCGACTATACCGATCAGCAGCGTTTTCAGACCATGCTGTGAAAAGTGTTGCGGGGCCCCTTTAATGTACGGCTGCTAATTAATTTTGGCAATTCTGATTTCTTTTTTTTAAAACACGAAAGTGTTTTATGCCGGGGACCACCACGGCTCCTCTGACGTATTTCCGTCACGGATGTGACGTTGTAAAATATAAACTAACATATTGAGATGAAAGAAAAAGTAGAAGAAAAGGTTCCGTCGCCGGGCGTCGAACCTGCGACCTCTCGCTCCGCAGCGCGGCGCCAAACCACTCGGCCACAGGAGCGACGTACCTGAGCTTGCTAACGACAAGCTATTTATATACACTATATACCGTTGGCGGTCCTCACAGCTCATCGACTTCAGCGCGTTTTCGTCATCGCTAGTAAGATGGCGCGAAGGTGGCACGGAGTGTTGGCTCAAGATCGTCGCGCCTCTCGCTCCGATGAGCGCGCTTCCAAGGGGCGTGGTCGCTCGTGCGCGCGCGCTTATCTCCTGATCCTACGGTCATTGGGGCGCCTTGCACGTCGTGCTTCCAGCGCTAAGTTTGCTTTGAAGTTACAGTGGTTAAAGAGTGCGCGAAGGTCGCTTCGCGCCGCAGCGGCCGCGTTTACGAAAGGAGCGTGCTACTCACACACGAAGTAACCATTGTGGCAGTTCGCGCTCGTCTTGTGTATACTTGTGCGTTCGTTTCGTGCGTCTTTCTTCGTGTTAGAGCCGCGGGCTTTAAGTGTCGAGCTGTGACAGTCCGCGCTCGTCTTGTGTATGCTCATTTCGTGCGTCCTTTCTGCTTGAGGTGCGCGCGCTGCGTGTTTCGAGCTGCTTGCCGTTCTTCGCGTGACATTACAATTTGTTGCTGTAGCATTCATTTCTTCGATCTTGTGGCGAAGCAATGTACAATGAACGCTCAACTACTTGTGAATACACGTTTCACTTTCGTGTTATAGCGATTCCTTTGAGAGAGGGATCAGCCATGTTTTTTTTTTTTTTTGTAACATCGCGTTCCGAAGGACCCAATAAAGTTTATCCATCTATCCATTTCTTTTCTATTATATTTTATTCCTTTTGACTCCCTTCTTCAACACAGGGTAGCCAGCCGGTCTAAGAACTGACCAACCTCCCTGTCCTTCCGCTTGTTCCTTCCCTGCTTCCTTCCTTCCTTCCTTCCTCCTTCCTTACTTTCGTTAACGTGCGCCTAAATCAGAGTATAGACGAACTTTTTTCGCGAACATCCCGTCGTCTTCCTTACCGCGGCGGTCGCTACTGCTGCCGCTGCTTCCTTACTGAACAGGTCCCTGACCTAACCCCGAGCTATCGTGTAATTGAACCCGCCACACATCTGTACTCAAATAGGCAGCTTGGCTTATTCAGTTGGATATCTTATCCTATATCCTGCCGTTCCGACCCAACATGCCTTTTATCACATTTCATGAAGAGGGACATGTGGTGACTCTCTGACCTATCGGGCATTGCGGCCTTGAAGCTTGTGTCTCACATTTCATAAATTTAAGTGCATGTTTACAACGACAGACACGCCCAATGGCTTGTTACTCCTAATAATACTTCTTCAAGGGAGACTCACCCAGGTAACAAAACACGCTGACGATACGAAGTTTTGTATGATCTACGGCTACTTAATCAGGTCCCGCTTAAAGTGCCAAATATAACCAGGAAACCGTACATTTTTCGTCTGGTTTCCTGGATATAGCCAGCATTTAACCAGGACCTGATTAGAGTGTAGATGTAACATTTAGTAAAGCTACGAAACGGGACTAGTTGGTGCACGTTCATATTGAAATGCTCTTCGTATAGCATTAATGAGAACCGACAAGAAAGCCAAGGAAGCATGGGAGATGTTATTTCTAGTAAAATACTACTGAGAGCATCCCGTATGCTTTCCTCGGCCTCCGTTAGTTCTCATTAACGTTGTGTCTAACAAAGAAAAATGGGCCCTTTAAATTTCCTTTTTTTTTCTTCGTCGCTTCGTATAACAGTTACTGGACTAAATAGCCACCAAGAAGGACGTACGTCTACATGTCCTTTCTTCGTCGTTCTTTGGTCCAGTAATTGTTATACGAAGCACATTTCGACATGTAACATCAAAAGATCACGTCGAAGAAAGCAGCAGACCAGCACTGGCTGCACTAAGCCGCCCTCCTGCCCACCTTTCGTCTAGTATGATAGTCTGGTTAATACTTTTTTATCTCAGCTGCGCAGTTTTTTTTTTCCTCTGAGCCGTAGCGTTTCTTATCGCCTCTTGAAAGAAAGCTTCGTTTGCATGTTGCCCCCCCCCCTTTACGTTTGGGGTTGCTGAATACTGGTTGTTGTCGTGTATAGGAACTTGAGTGACTATATATTTGCCTACGAGTATGCGCCCGTACTTGGCTAATCGCCTGTACCATCGTTACACAACGGATTGCTTAACGTCTTCAGATAATAGTCGTACTAATCAGTATATGCATGAATTTATTATCGACGTCTTTAAATCATCAAGAACCGTGACCTAACGCCATCCTCCTCAAGACGCCGACACCTATAGACGGAAGGCGACGCACGATGGCAAGTTGCGTGGAGGTGTCCTTCTGCCAGAGTACTCGGCGAACTGCGCCTGTCATGCCCGTCATCGCTTAAAAGGTCCCTAAACAACAACCTTTGAAAATGCGAATAACGAGCGCGGCGTTATTCTCTCCCGGCGTTTCCCGTCTTTGCGGCACAATTCGTGACGCCAGCAGTTTGCTCACGTAACGTCAGGATGGAATAAGCTCCCGATTGGTCGATATATACGAGAGATATCTCTTGTGAGGTGTCTCCTACTCTGCTTTTCTTCGCAGTCGCATGCCCCTTCTGACTTGTCTCGCATGACTATCGTGAGCGATAAGGTGACTTCACTTCTTTTTCTGCGTTTGTGACTGCGCAGGCGGAGATAGCAGCCTCTATAGCCGAAAAGCGCGAAATCCTGATAGACTCGACGCTTAGTGCTGACATTGTCTACGCATTTTATGAGGAAATAAGCGGCGAGGAGGAGATAGCGCCTGTAGGAAGGGCAGTGAAGGCGAAATGGTAGTCATCCTCTCGTCTTCAAACTCTGAGTGGTTTAAGGGTCCTTGAACAAAATCTTGCGCGCATAATCTTGCGCCCTGAGGGGAGTCGCTCGTGATTTTCAGTTGAGTGCGTTGATCACAATGCTTGCCGCCGTAGTTAAGCGTGAAGCTTTATACCATGTTGCGTTGCTCGGCACGAGGCTGCGCTGGTTACTTCTCCATGAGGACGGCTTTCAAGGACGCTCATGTACCTGGCTTTGAGTGCGCATGAAAGAATCCCTAAGAGATGAAAATTAACCCACTGTTCTCCGCTACAGCGTGCCACAACTTAAAAATTTGTCATTCGTATTTTCGAAAAGCGGCTTATCTCTGTAAAAACTCCGTCAGTAGGTGAGACGGTGTCTTTGCTACTGCCAGCTGGTTTACCCTATCGGGTAGGTTGCGATGTTAGGTTGGTAAGCGACTAAGCAGCGTCTACTATGTAGATGTATGCGAAGCTCGGAGTTATCCCCATGGACGTTACCTCTAAATTACAGGAAAGTGTGTACTCAAGTGCTGTCATTCAGACTGGATACGTTAAGGGGGGCCTACCGGTAAGAAATTATTAAGAAGTGCGATACTGTACATTTTTTTGATCGACGTTACAATCAGTCACTCAACTAACCAATTAAGAATTCATTCGACAAAGTAGTATACCGATCGTTCAGTTCTACATGTAAATGATTACGAAGAATTCAATCTACTTTGCTAGCACGCCAGCGCTGTTGACGACTTCGGCATCATGTTTATAATATAAAGGAAATTAAAAATATCATTCACAATGCAACGTATAAGGTAGAAAGCGCCTACAGAAAGATTAAGAGGGCACGTGAACAATTTTCTTCTACCTTTCCAGCGGATACCAAGAGAAACGGCCATGATTTGATTGAGCGAATTCATTAGCGTAGTGCAGGCCGTGAACCATCCCAATTCCTTATGCCGCCCTTTCGGAATATATGGTACCATTAGAGGCGTGTCCTGCGTGTTTTAGCCATTTGCTTTACATTCTGATGGTGGTGAAAATGCCACAACCGTTAAGAGGGTTGGCCGGAACATTATGAGTATATCCATGTCGGTGACGAAAACGCGCATATAAAACGTAACTTCAATTATCATGTAGTTAGGCTACTTCAGCCTTTGTGTTGCAAACTCCTGAAACTTGAGTGCCGAGAAGTTAGTCAGGAAATGTGTTACTATTTCGGGACTCAGGCAGGCAAGAAGCTTTGAAGGCTGATTAGGTGGGAAATCAATATTTAGGTAATTAACAGTAAGTTAATGAACCGTGAGAGTTATACCTCGTGCTCCCAGAGGAGAAAGTGGAACTGTTATACTGAATTTTTTTTATTTACTTTATTTTATTTAGTGATACCGTCGACCATCAATGGGTCATTACAGGAGCAGAATAAGTAAAAAAAAAAAAGGAACATACAAGAGTGCTACACTTATTTATTTACTGATGTGTTTTTATTTGTTTATTTATTTACAATACCCTTAAGGCGCACAAAGTACATTGCAGACGGTGTTACTATAGGCCCATTGAATTGCCTGTTGAGGTGTCTTGTCCTCGCCACAGCAAAGTTAGCACGCCTTGGTGACAAGACTCTTTCCGAGCAATCAGTCATGGAGTGCCGGAACGTTTGAGCTTCTAACTGGAAAGCGCCGAAGGCGCTGCTGAAGTTTCTGCGATCAACCGCCCTAGTTAATAATAATAATTTCTGGGGTTAACGTCCCAAAACCACGATATGATTATGAGACACGCCGTAGTGGAGGAATCGACCTAGTTGAACGGGCTATGAAACTCCCGTGTTTGAGTATATGTCCTTTTCTTTCTTTTAACCTCTCTCTCTCTCTTTTTACTTTCACACCTTTCTACCTCCTCTTATCCCTCCCCGTGTACAGGTTAGCAAACTATATATATATATATATATATATATATATATATATATATATATATATATATATATATATTCCGGTTAACGTTAACCTACTTGCATTTCGCTCAACCTTTATCTCTCTCACTCTCAATGAAGTGATGCGAAGTAGCAGTGGCGTAGCCAAAGGGGTGGGGGGATTGGGGGGTGGTTCAACCCCCCCCCCCCCCCCCGAAATTGTTCAATTTGGCTTGCGTATATATACACGCACACATACAAACGCACGCACTAACATACATAAAGTATGGTTGACCCCCCCCCCCCCCCCGAAAAAAATTTCTGGCTACGCCCCTGCGAAGTAGCACTACAATATGCTACAGTCAGGCAGCACTGCTATATGCTAATGTTCCGGTCAATACCGCCGAATTTTCACGCGCAAGTAGGCTAATGTCTTCAGCTGTTGTATCGCTGATGTCGTGGCGCGCTTGCAAAGAGGACGCACCTTTCACAAACATTGCGTATACAAGCTAGTACAAAAACCTCTCGCGTTCTGTTGGAGTGCTTTGTTAAAGCGAATTCCCTGTATGCATACCGGTCGAACTCGATCGTTGTGTTTATGCACTGTTGCAGCAAGGAGGGGTGTGAGCCTGAAATATATAGCGGGCGACTGAGCTGCTTGGGCCTCTCGCGCGTTGATAGTAGGGGTGTGCCACCAGGCGCTGATTAGCCCTTCGCATCGAAGAAACGCAATTAGCCGTCGGTGATCTGTCTTCCTGAGTACCGTGAGCCCTATAGACTATTTTCCGTAAGACAGCTGGGTGCCGCCATCTTGGGCTGTTAAGCCAATGTTTCCTTATTCTTGTATATCGGGACGAGAATTAATAGGACCATGAAACATCGGGCGCACCAATCCAACCGTTTTCAGGCGTATGCGTCTACCGTAACACTGTTCGTTTAGTTGTTAAAGATACAAAACACAAAGGTTAGCAGGCCAATATGGCGGCACTCAAGCCCATCCGTAAAATAGTCTATAGAGGGAAAACTAGATCTTCGAAGCTTCATGGCCCGAATCCCCTCTTGTGCAGAATGTGGACCACCGCTTCTCATTCCGCATCGAAACTGCGTGCATAGCCAGATGAAATGTCCAATGTTGTCGATATCTCAGCTGTAGGCAGAGAGTGGGAAAGCACATCGCCCAATCTTCAATAACCAAGCCGATGTACGTGTAAGCGTAGTTTCGTGCTGATGCGGCGCAATGACGTAGCCTTCTTCGCTAGCCAATGCTCAGACTTTCACAGGCTTGATGTACAGTTTTATGGGTCAAACGGGAGTGATAGCGACTTGCGTCCTGAAAAAAAAAAAAATTGGAGCTCTAAATTTTGGGGTACGTTTCAATGTTTCACGCGCAAGAATGTCAGCTTTTTTCGTTTCCTTCAATGCCTGCATGAGATGGTGCGTACTGTAATTTCACGTTGAATCCCACGCACACAAAGTTTTTAGTCAGTGACACAGATGGTCAAGTAAACTTCTCTGAAAGGATACCATAAAGCAATGCTTGCAACACTGACTTTATCTATACATGTGTACACCCCGAGCCATCAATGTATACATACACGTAAGTGGCCTCGATACGCTGCATGCTCGTAAGGATCCAGCGCAAGAAACTTGGTTTGGACACCCTGTGGATGGTGTGCTTCGCGTGAGGCTGTGGTACGCTCACGCGGAGTGGAAGCTCCCGCAGTGCCTTGCTAGCAAAAGTGAAGCCAGCTTTTGCCCTCCAAAGGATCTCCGGAAACATGCTCTTTTCTGGTGGTGCCCACTTAGAGATCAAGTGGCTTTCATCTGTTAGTGTAAATGCTGCGTTAATTTTAAAATAGAAGATAGTTGTTCACGACGGAATAACACATCGAGACGAGTATTGGTGGCTTCGATCTCCAATAAAATTTGCCAAGAATTTCGAGGCTTACTAAGGAAAACTAGTAACGCAAAGACACACTTTGAGCGGTATCTGACCCGAAAAAAAAAAAAAGAACTTTTCTACATTAAAACCAGGAGGCGTTGATTAAACTCATCGGGGGTTCGAGGAAAACGCTCCGTTTCCTTCGCCGGAACGCTGTCAGTTTGTCATACCCCTACTAAGATGGCGGCAGCAGCCGCCATCTTTTGGTGGGGACGGCTTCATTCCTGGGCAATATTTCCACTCCAGCAATACTCACGCTACCAGTAACGTGCTCTGACTGGTTCTGTCTCTTACTTTTTCGCGCTCTTTTTTGCGGTCATGAAGCCATACCTACAAGCTCAGTCCCATACCTTTTAAGGCGAAAGCCTTTAATGTCTCATGATCACGTTAGTCCGTCCGTCCGTCCGTCCGTCCTTCCCTCCACCCGAGCCCTGGTATGGTGCCAGGTGGCCGCCGGGGCGCGCAAACGGACGCCGGTCGCGTCAGACACTACAGCGCTCGCGCTTTGCTTGCGTAGCATCGCTGTGCCCAGCGTTTCCAATCATGCAAGGAGGGAGACGCGCGCATCGCGTTCTATTCTGACCGACCCCGTCTCAATGGACACAGGCGTTTGCGGAACACACTTTGGAATTTACAAAGTGTCCGTCAATTGAAGCACTGGAACGCGGATGGCGTCTGCACGATGCGCAAAGCGCGAGAAAATACGAACGCATGCGAACGGAGGTAGATTAGTCTCGCGTCTCGCTACGATTCGTAGTAAAAAATTAAAAGAAAACACGCCTACATTCCTTGTGTGCACCAGCCCACTGAGAGTGTAAAAGAAAAAAGACATGGCATAGTCAGTCGAATGGCCACAAGCTTTTACCGAACACACTTTGGAATGTACAAGGGTTTCCAATTTTTTTTTAAAGTATGTCAGGTTCGTAAGACTCGGTTTCAGCTATTCCAAAGCTAACAATTGTAAGGCGTTCACCGTCCAATGAAAACAGGATCGAGCTCTTGCTTTCAGCCACTGGAGAGGCACATTGCTTTAATATCGGAGTCAACAATACCGTGAGATGGCCATAAAGGTGCGATGGAAAATATTCAATATTCTTGCCTACCTCAGTACAGCCTCAGTACAGCCTAAGCAGCGACCGTTCAGTACCGTTGAAGCCACCATTCCCCAAATGAAGCTTCTCTCTGTAAACGGCCTCCGAGGACTCGAATTGACTCCTTTAGAGTGATGTCCGCGTTCATGTTGCCACGTTGGCTTCTCTTTATTATTTATATAACCCACTGGTTACACGTGTAACCACTGGCCTTACGAACGCCGCGCCGGACTGTTGAACATTCCCGATTATTTTGGATTGTTCGGATATGCTTGAGCGCGCCACGCAAACAGTGCAGCTTATTCTGGAACTAACGCGACCGCCAATTATAAGGCTGGAATCTTCGACGTCACATAAATAAATGCCGACGTGCGTCGCCACCTGGTCAGATTACCGCCGGCCGACGACTGTGATTGCCGCTATCAGTGTACAGCGTACATTGCTGGTAATATGACTTTTCGTTTGCTTGGGCACAAGTTCGCCCGATATAAGGTTTCATCTTTAATAGCCCGGCTGCGTTTTCTTGACCGTCACGACCACGTGAGAAAATGACAGAGAATTGATTTGGCTTGTTGTCAGGTTATCACTGCAGCGTCCATTACAGAAAGCCTGGTGCGATCGATGATCTCTGGGGTAGGCGGTTGCGTGGCACGTGCTGAACATAAAATGTGATGGTGGTGATGGTGCCGGTGCTGATGATAATAATAAAGGACGTGCGGGTTCCTTGTGGGTAAACAATACTTTACGATGGGAAATGTTTGGACAGATGGAAATGTACTTTCCGTGTTATCGTCATTTTACATGAAAGGGAAGCCTTTAGATAATCGACACGATTTCCTTTTTAAAGCTCTGTCTGCAGATAAATGTCCCGAGAGCTCCTATCGTATTGATTGCCGAACGCAGCTTGCTACGCGATAACCTCATAACTACCAAATGTACGCTGGCGCTCATGTTGACACAGTATGTGCTATACCGGGAAACAGAAAAGAGCTTAGGCATAATGAGAAAAAAAAAAAAAGGCGGCATCGCACTGCCTAAAAATGATGTGTTACACTTTTTTGCTATTGATTAGGGCACGCAGTGATATCATTGGCGTGCATAGGCAAAAATTAAAACGCCAGGCCTGCGTGGAAAACGCAGCGCATTCACCTACAGCGAAAGCTGGAAGAGCGGCCTTTCTATAGTCACATACAACTTTAGAAGTTGGCGGCATTTTCTCTTCAAAGGCGGATGCACACAAGCCCGCCCCAATCGGAGCGCGCTCTAGAGTGACGTCACGAGACGAATGGCCGGTAATCTCGCCGTCGGAGAACATTGCCGAGTGAATGCGCGGGACTATTTTTTTAGTCGCGGAGGTGATCGGCGGCTGCACTTCGGTATCCGACTGTAGAGCCCATTGTAAGCTCTTGGGACCATAGAGTTTCCTAAAGTTAACTAGAGGGGACTCTGGCGCTACGATCGTTCAGCCACCATAGGAATGATGGGTAGTACACAAAGTTGCCTAGTCTCCGTGCTTCCGGCTTCGAACGCACTTGTGGCTTTGTTTATTGCTGTGTTTCGGTTTTGTTTCGAATAAAATAATGGAGCGTTGTGGACTTCGTGACCCGATTTGAATCGGTGAGCCTAATAAGGTCAAGGTGGTGAAGCGTAACTGCTAAACCTTTGCTGAACTTCGTGTTTCGGCAAAGCGGATGCAGGTCACACGGAGCCAAACGGAGCCGAAAGAACGAAGATTAGACAAATTTGTGTGCTACCCATCATTTCCCATGCTGGCTGAAGCGCCGTGCGTTGCATCTTCCCTATTGACACTAGCGCCAGAGTTCCCTCTAGTGTATTTAATAGGAAACTATATGCTTGGGACAACTAATACAAATACACTAACAAAGCACCAACTACGACGTTAATCATCATAGTTTTCATGAAGTATAGGGAATCACCCACTATGCCTAATACGTACTCATGAAGGGTGAGCCATGATTATCGACGAAGCAGCGCAAAAAAGGCAGCGCACAAAAGGCAGCGCACAAGAGTTGCAGTACAGCGCTTTTGCGTCACTTGATGTGTGCGTGATTGTGTCGTTTTGTGCGCTACTTCTTCGAAAAACCCGCTATGCCATTATTCGTCATTCTGCGGAGAAGCGACGCACCCCATACAAGTCTGCAAAGCAATTTTTTCATGCTGTGGCTGATGATGACGAAGAATTCATGCTCAGTTCTTTGTAAAGGGTTGGAAGCATTGAGCGACCCACTCGTTACACAATTTCGCATTGTGTGACGCCTGTTTGTTATCTTACTTTTCGACCACGCCCTTTTAACGTATGTTGTTAACGCGATTGCTTGCCCGGACATGGCGCCTTTATAAAGTCTCTCTCGCTCTCTTTATATTATTTATTAAATTTTTTTTTTTTTGCGACGGAGTTTCAAGCAACGGCGTGGCTTTGTGCTAGAATACTCGACGGCCACGCAGAAAACAGAAAACCCGGGATTACACTGCAGGACAAAGGCCTTTCCCAATGATCTCCTAACCCACACTGTCCTGCGTGCGTTGATTCCATTTTACGTCTCCGTATTAGCTTGTTTTCGAATTGCTGCGTTATTCTCCAGGTTTCTGCCTCATATGTTATAGAACTGGCAAAATGCAACGGTTGTACACTTTCCGCTTTAGTGACAACGGTAACTCAGCGGTCCAAGAGTTCAGCAATGCCTGCCGTATGCGCCCCAACCGATCCTTAATATTTGATGGATTTTCTTTGCATGAGGATGCTCTACTCTTATTATTTGGCCTAGATAGACAGTGAGGGAGAGTGAGCCAGAGAGACGCAATCTTTATAAGAGAAAAACAGAGATTTTTGCCGGCGTTTATAGAACAGCTGGCATGCTAATCTGTATAGGGGTGGGGAATAGGAAGAAAGATATCCAGAAGAGAGGGAAGAAAATAGTAAAAACAAAAAAACAAAAAAAAACAGGAATGATGTAAAGAAAAATGAAACGCGAGTGAACCTGATACTAATATTTCCAATGGGGATTGCAGGTGTGTTTGGGCTTTTCTATATGAAGAAGCGCCGTGCGCCATGCTTCAGTGAATCGTTAAAACGTTGTGAATCATTAAAGCATTCAGAGGAGGCCAATTTCTTACAGGTAATTCAACAATAACTGTAAAACCCGTCGCAGCTTTGAAATGCTGGACATTGGACCTAATATGATACGTAACATTAACGGATATTTGCGAATCATGTCCATTTGTCGCTCAAGAAATATTGTCTCCTGTCACGGCACGCGGGGCATTCAAGTAATATCCGCTCCACTGTGTATGCGCTGCCACAGTTATCATAGTAGGAATTATTGGCATGCCGTATCTTTTGTTTCATGTTTGTTTTGTTTGAACTTATTTTATATATATACTATGCTAACCCCACAATAACGCTCAATTGAATAAGGGTTATGGCAATAAATATTCGCTGATTAAATAAACGAATAAGTCAATAAAGAAATATCTCTCAGTGCTTTGCTGGGGGGGTGTCTTGCTTGAGAAAGGGAACCACAGGCACGAAATGTAGGCAATCGGCACAGATTTACAGACTCGCAAGGCCGTATGCACACCACAGCTGTATGAGCTTTCTGCGTACGCCGTCACCTGCAAGGAGAAGTTGAAAGGACGATTAACTTTACCTACACTTTCTCGAGGTTGTTTGACGCTCTTTCTTTGCGTAGACTACTGTGACAAAGGACAAAAAAAAAAAAGAAAAGAAATATAAGCACGTGCCGCAGATTCCTTTTTTTCTTTTCCCTCCTGTACAGCCTCATCATTTTCCTTTTTTTTTGTTGACTGTGCTGCATAGAATGAGCCGCTATGAATAAGTCACATAGCCACCGTCGTTACATTCACAAGGCGATTGCGTTAAGCATCTCCCCCACGTGGTGCTCCCAACGATTCCTCGAAGTCATCTATATACACGCGACGACGGTGACCCTGTATCGAGCACGCACCAGCACACTCCTCAAAGCGGACAACCGGGCAGGCTTCGAGGGGGGCGCCACGAGCGCTACCTACGCGTCTAACTCTACACAGAAATAAAGGTAGCCCTTATGGTCGCAACAAAAGGCCTCGTCGCAGCGTCGTTGTTTGCGGAGTTCGTCGATAAATTAGACCTTTGCTGGGGGGCTCGAGTGAGGTAGGCTACATGGCCGTTCGATGGCGTGAGCGTCGCTCTCACGCTCACGTGGACGCCGGGCAGCGTTGGCGACGATCAATCACGTCGTCAGATTAGTTCCCTTGTGCCTTTCCCTTTGCGCAGCCATGCTCGCGCAATCGTAGCCCCCCTTCGGGATATGTCATTTCGGGCCCGGGTTGCTACGGGATAACCAGAATGTGAGCTTATATAAGGGCTCGCGGTGGCACGCTGGCTATTCAATATGGGCATGGGAATAAGGGGGGGGGGGGGGGCATGTTGGGAGGGGAGAAAATATGTCAAGATATGCGCTGTATTTTTGGCATCGCGGTGTGCAATACTGTATAGAGTCACGTTATAACTGCAATGGTGATGAAGTAAAGAAGTACTGCGAAAAAATTGCACGCTTAAGCACGATAGACACGTTTCTTACTTATCACTGCTTAGCAATGTGATCACTGCTGTCTAGCAAAAACAAATTTTCAATTGTAAGTTTAGCATCTTGCCTGCCTTTTTCAATGAAATTTCCAATTGAACGCTGAATTTATAGACAGAGCTATGCGCGATATTTTCCACCTGAGTTATGTTTTATTGTAAACGGCGATGCGTTTATAAGATGGATATAGGAGAAAAAGCAAGAACGTGCCCCAAGAGTTGCAACCAGTTACGAACCAGTAGTGTTAATACTATATTGCGCATTCCCTCTACTATTTGCCTTACCTTGTTTCGTGGGGTAGTCTGACCTATCCGAACTTTAGTATGTTCCCGTAGTGGGCACATAGTTGTTTTTGGCACGCGTAATACTCTTCACTTCAATGTGCTTACCGACTTCTCATTACAACGAGAGTCGCAAAGTGGGATCATTAGAAGCAGTTGGTTGCAGCGCGAATTCGACACAAGGAGAAAAGAAGGCACGAATAAGACACATACGCAACGCTACTAGCAAAAATGTTTATTATTTCAGATCCGGACCACCCTATATCACACCACGAAACGCAACACTGAACACAGATAACGTGGTGGTAACAACAGACATGCGTGATGGAGTTGCCTATAAGACAGCATCATAACAAGTGATAATCGCACAGTAGCAGATTGTCGGCGTCTACGCCGGAAGACTGACTCCTTAGTTGACAGTAGTAAGGATGGCTTCCTAGTAACGCAGATATCACCGAGAGCATCGATATACTCAGCTTCTACTATGAGGAGGGTAATGGGTCCTTACGTCGACCCAAAATGATAATTCTGTTACAGTTTATACGACAACCACACGACTGAGTGTGAAGGATGAGGAAACCGTCAGGTGGAAGCTTCTTAGAATTGTTACAGTGGTATCTTATTACCCGGTCATACTGCAAGTTCGGTGTCATTTTGAGCGAGTGCATTTACGCCTCCAGAGTGTGACTTTAGCGGCGCGCTGCTACACGAGAAAGGGAAGTGTAGTTTGCGCATGATGGTAATGGGGATGGGTACCTAAGAGGCCCAACAGATATTTGTTATTTCAGGTAATGTTTTTTTAAGTAATAATGTGTTATAGCTACAAGCAGCCCTTAAAAAAATTTTACGTGAAAGCGCGGCGTATGCAGCCATTGGACAGGCGTGTTCTGGGCATGCCCCTGGCGGCCGTGGCTGTAAACTGCCTCAAAACGAGAATAGCGAGGTGTTTTTAGATGCGAAGCAGCTATTTGACTAGCCTGTGTAACGCTGTCCCTCCGTAAGTCCGTACGAACGCGCCACAACGCGCTCCCCTCGCCGCAGGTGTTGGAGCGGTGCCAAGTAGGTCACGCCGCAGCTGCGCGTTGACGTCACGCCCTCGCAGTGCGCGCGCTGACGTCACTCTCTCCCGCCTGCCGCGCGCTCGCCTGGCTCGCCGCAGCGCCCGCAGCTGCCGCCTCGTCCGTTCGCCCACAACACCTGCAGCGTTAGCGCCGTTCAACCCGTGACGCCACCCGTGCGCAACGCTGCTGCTTCGCATCCCATCAGGATTCCCTTTGGGAAGATGCACCTAATTTTTTTGTGGTATAGTATACTTTAATGCGTAAGAATATTCCTAATGACGAAAAGGATAGTTTTAAAAATGCTATGAACTCGGCTTCAGATAATACCTTATTCTCGAGCCACTGCGAGCGAGTCCATACACTCCGTCGCAGCGAAGTGAGTTTAGTGAACGCACTCGCCGGCAAGTGCGCTTTGCATCGAGTGTCCCGAAGCGTTCCCGTGCGACAGCGTGCGAATGACATTAGTGGTGAAGTGCTTTTCCTCAAAGTGAGCCCGTGTACTCAGATTTAGGTGCATGTTAAAGAACCCCAAGTGGTCGTAATTTCCGGAGCCCTCCACTACGGCGTCTCTCATAATCATATCGTGGATTTTGGGACGTGAAACCCCATCAATTATTATTATTATTATTATTATTATTATTATTATTATTATTATTATTATTATTATTATTATTATTAATATTCCTCAAAGTGCACCTAACTTGCCCCGTGTTACAGGGGCCAACTTAGGCAGCACATTTAACACACCTGCTAGTTTGTCGAACGTAGTAGTACTTCCCACAGTACAGCGGGTTGTGATAGATGACGAGTGCTTTGCATTCTAGGAACTTGTGCTTATTCTTTATTCCTGGTCAAGAGAGGGATTACTGATATGTGCTTCAATAACGCATTAAAGAAGCCTTGCGCTCACTTGAATGAATCATAGTTTCACGGCAACAGATATGACACCTAAATGTAGCCGGCTATCCAGATCATGTATTGGTCTCAGTAGCAGATAATCATCTCGAGAAAATTCGTGCACGCTCTAGCGAATGTGAGACTCAAGACCGCGCTACTTCAGACCACAGAAACACAGCCAGAATTCTCTATATCCGTAAACTGTCTCATAACATCATGAAAGTGGACGCTACGGGAAAATATCAGGGTGGTATATTTTCAGTGCCCCGTTAGCTGGGGAGCCTTTGAAAACTAATCCTTCCAGAAGTGAAGATACAGAGTGCGGAATCAAGCATAAGCGCAAGTTCGTAGAATGCAAGGCATTCGTCATCTATCGCATCCCGCCTGTCCTCTGGGAAGGAAGTACTGCGCTGGACAAACTAGCAGGTGTGTTAAATGTGCGGCTAAGAGAGCACGGTAACAAGACTAAGCAGCATCCACCCGACGGTTTCCTCGCCCTCCACACTCATTCGTGTGGTTGTCGCCCAAACTTTAACAGAACTATCATTTTGGGTCGACATAAGGACGATATTACCCTCCTCATTGCATAAGCTGAGTATATCGATACTCTCGATACCTGCGTCTTGATACCTGCGTTAGCAAGCCATCCTTACTATATTATCAACTAGAGTATACTTTTACTGCGTAGACGCTGATAGTCTGTTACTGTGCGGTTATCACTTGTTATGATGCTGTTTTATGGGTGAACAAGAGGTGAAAGACGGGCTATTGGTACGTGTTTTTAAAGGAGGAATAAACAGCGCAGATACGGGACGAAGCAAAGGAAAGAAACAGTGCCGGTCCTCGTGTGTTCCCGTTGCTTCATCCCGCATATGAGCTGTTTATTCCTTCTTTTTTTTTTTAATAGATCCCTCCCTCGCGCATGTCTCTTGTTACCACCACGTTATCTGTGTTCACGGTTGCCTTTGTGGTGTATGCATAGGCCTGCACACGAGAGGGAAGGGGGGGGGGGGCGACCGCGCCCCCTAGTAACCTTGGAGAGGTGGGCGCGAAGTATGCCCCTTACATTGACCTAATAGAGAGGGGGGGGGACGGTAACTTCGCCCCCCCCCCCCCCCGAACGGGAACCCTGAGCACGCCTATGGATGTATGGATGGTGGTTGGGTCTGAAAGAATAAACATTGTTGTTGCTAGTAGCACTGCGTGCGTCCTAATGTCGAGTTCGAGCTGTGGACAATTGCTTCTCATTAAAATTATTGCACAGAGTACAGGTTTACCTACAATGACCTAAACCAGCGTAATTTAGAGGCTAATTTGTAAGTGTAACGACGTCTTAAACCAGCCTGCGGCCGTTTCATATTCTGACAGTTCGCTTGCACTTCCATGGATGAGCCCCTAGAGATAAAAAATTCAGGCAGCTTATTAGCACTATATGGTGCCAAGCGTGAAGGAAGTGTGGAACTGGGCAGCCTTCCTTGTTTCTCCTCGGTTTTATCTTTCTTTCCTCCTTTATTTCTTTCTTTCTTTTTGTGTTTTCCAGTTTTTTTTGTGTTATTTCTCTCTTTATTTCTATTGATTTCTATTTTTCTTTCCTATTTTTTCCCCTTTCTTGCTCTCTGTATATTTCTCGCTTGGCATTCTTTTTTTGCTATTTTTATTCATCCATGGTTTTGCATGCGACGACAGCATACGACAGCATACAACAGACCAGGCCCCTAAAGTGCTCCGCACTTGATATCATCATCAAGGCGCTGGAAGAACAAGAGGAAGAAGGCTTCTTAGCGTGAGTGCGTGCTCTATATGCTACAGATGGCTACGCTATACGTGGTTTTGCCAGCGTTACGCCAAGCTACATAGGACGACGACAGCATACGACAGCCCGGGCCCCTAAAGTGCTCCGCACTTGAAAATCTCCGCGTTACTCATGAAACCTAGTGCTTACAGAGTAATAAAAGAATCACCTTGCTTTCTTTTCGAGCCCAGTGATTGCAACTGTGGGTCTATACAATTCCTATGTTACCTTCTAATTACCTTCAGTTGATTTCCGTCCCCACCGAAACGTTGCTCCGTGTCAGGCTTTACAATCTCGGCTCTTTTCTCTCGTCAACTCCCAGACACAACTGCGTAGCCGTAACACCATAATTGGGCCACTCAGTACATCAGAAATGCTCCTCCACAAGAAAAGATCTTGGGAGCATGGTCTCACAATACATCAGCGCAGGAAAGCCACACGAGCCCTCCTTGCAGTACTTGAAGGCAACATCACTGAGCCACCGCCTGTGAAACCCTGCACTGTGTGTGTGGTGTGCAATGTGTCTCTCTTTCTCTCTATCTCTTTCCCTCTCTCTTTTACTCCCTTATCCCCCTCTCCAAGTGTAGGGTAGCAAACTGGACATAGTCTAGTTAACCTCCCTACATTTCCTATATTTCTTCTCTCTCTCTCCTCCAACCAGTCGCAGCGCTGACGCAGAGAACTTTCCATCGAAGATTGGTGTTCTTAACGGCTTCGTGACATGCCTCTCACTGACGCAGTCGTGACTTCTTGTTTGATGTTACTGTCGATATTTTGCGTTGTTCTTCAACTCATCGCGAGCGCGTACCTCCCACCAACGAAAACCCTTGTTCGGCCGACTGATCGAATCGCGCCCTCACAGGTGCGCTGTCCATATATGTGTCGAAAGACCATGATGACCGGGACGTTGCCCTTACTTGCGTCACATTCGCCCATAATTCGTCTCGTCACGTCAGAACCCAATTTTCTCCGATTTATTTCGTGTATGGAACGCGAACCGACTCTGAACACTGTAATACAGCCAACTGCCGCTTGAACAGGCGAGTACGCAAGTGACGTCATACCCCTGGACGATCACGCACGTCAGCTAGGCCCGTAGTCGACTGACGTGTGCCACACAGCGGCGCGCGGCATACGCCGACGATTTCCGACACCGTCGCGCACTGCAATCGCCTGGCGCACTTGTGATCTTGTGGTTACCTTGTCGTCACGTGGAGGCTTTCGGAATAGCTCCTCTTGTGCTAGACGGGCTCCTATCACGATACCAGTCACGTGCGAGCACTTATGCGGTAAATTGTGTCTCGTCTTCTGGCCTTACGTACACCGACGTCGTGCACAGTAACGTGCTCGTGACATGTCAGACTGCTTCGGGTCATTGGCTTTCGATGCTCCGGAAAGGCACTTATGCCACCGGATGCAGCGCTACAGGCCATGGTATGCCACTGTCAGTCACGTTTGAGAAGACGACGATCTGTGAGCTACCACCGGCTGTTTGCCTAAAACCAGTATGGTGTAGGCGCTTCTAGATATACTCGCGTGTAACTTCCCGTCCGTGTTTTAAATGCGAAGCATTTCTTTGCGTACTGTAAGCACCTTTGCGTTTCTATCTATCTATCTATCTATCTATCTATCTATCTATCTATCTATCTATCTATCTATCTATCTATCTATCTATCTATCTATCTATCTATCTATCTAGCCGCCTACGTCTGGGTGCTCTCGTAATGGCCTCCCTAACTTGGGGTGGACCAAAATTTGTATGGGAGGGTAAGAGGTATTGACGAATATGTCTGGCTGGTCATGATATGAATAAAGTGAAAATCCCGTCGCGTACGTCGTCAAACTCATTTCTCCAGACACGTGTGGCTCATACCCGTATACCACGGGCAGCGGAATGCGGGATATGCGCCACAGGACTTCGACAATTTATATCTACCCAGGAACGGCGAGAACAGATATTGCTAATTTAAATGCGAGAGCGTTAAGAAAAACTGACATCGGTGGCGTTGACACTGGTAATTTAAAGGCGACAGCGCTGAGGAAAACGAACATCGGCAGCGTTTACGCGAGGAATACAAATAGAAATCAGTGTCCCAGCAGGAATCGAACCCAAGCATTCTGCGTGGCAATCAAGCATTCTACCACAGCGCCACGTCAGGTCTCGAAACTGCTTTGGAAGAACACCCTATGTAGACGTAATGTTGTTGAAACGTATATTGTGGTTGCAGTGCTGGCTATCTAATTTCATAAACATTATATACGTACTCCTATGACGAATAAGTCATGTCTGGTTAACGTCAGTTGTATAGTGAAGCGCCATCCAGCGTAGTTGGTTTACGCAGCACTATCCAGGGCTACCATCCTTGCAAGCACAAGCTCTACATATCATCTTACGGCTTCTGGTGTTGGCAATAGCCATGTTTCTGTCGGCATCGTTATACAACTGTAAACAACTGGTTATATGAAACATATGCGACTGTTCAACATGTCTGTTCGTGCAATATTTGTAAATATCCTTAGCGTGATTTCATGACGTTTCGCTGAATAAAACAATTACAACCTAGTCACCTTACCTTCGGATGCTTCGCATAACGTCGATTCCCATGGTACTTGGGATCTGCCTAATTTTTTCACATAGCAACATGAATATTGCTGTTTCTTGTGCATAAATTATTTAGCTTTTCCACATGTACATCCGGACTTTGCGTATGCTTAGGCGTATGCGTTACACGTATGCTGGATAAGCATTCCTGTTTTGATATCTCGCGAGCAACTGCAGACCCATCTGAAAGGGCCTCGTCAAATCTTGCTGCGTTTGTTCTGCCCTCCCTATATGTCAAGCAGGGCTGTCGAATAGATATTGTTGCATTCATTTCAGCGTCAAGTGTGAAGCACAACTGCGATAAACGCGCAGATGCTGCTCTGTGGCAGCAAGGTTCTTTTTCGAAGCCGCTCCTCGACGACCTGCAGTTGGTTTGTGTCCGCTGGCTGTTCATCTAGCCTGAGCTCCGGTGTCTGCATGGCGATCGCTTAAGTCGGCCAAGGCCTGGCGCACCGTTTTTTTCCCCCGCGTGACGAAGAACGGACGCCGCGCGCCGCGATCATCGAACCAGGTTGTGAAGAGCGCCGCACGCTGTTAAGCCTTCACGGACGAACATTGATTCCCCGTGCAAGCGTAAAAATAGATTTCGTATTTCTGCGGTCGATGTGCGCCTTCAGCTTCGGCAAGGTGGACGCCGACCGCTGGCCTTTCTGGCGGCCCGGGACGAGGCGTTCTCGTGGAAGGCCCTCAGCTTTCTTGCCCGCTGAGGAAGAGACGGGAAGAATACTAGAGAGGTTGGCCTGGTGGCACGCCTATAGTATTATATACTCTAGAAACGTATGATGTAAAGCGAAGGTATATGCACACTCATGCCAGGGGAACAAAACATATAAAACATCAACACTCAACAAATAAAGTATTAACACTCAGGGAAGATGACAATGTAATAAATGTTGGGGGTTTTAAGTCCCAAAACCACGATATGATCATGAGAGACATCGTAGTGGAGGTCTCCGAAAATTTCGGCCACCTGGCGTTCATTAACGTGGACCTACATCTATGCACACGGGCCTCTAGCATATTGCTTCCTACGAAGTACGGTCGCCGTGGTCGGGACTCGATCCCGCGACTTCCGAGTCAGCAGTCGAGCACCATAACCCAAAAGACCACCGCGGCGGGTTCAGCCCATACGGAGCTTTGGTTGGGTCCTTCATGAGTTTCGCGTTCAATCACGTTTAGCCTGGCAACCTAGACCGGCAATAGCGTCGCTTCTTCGGTCACCTTAACTACTGTTGATTATCTACCAAATGTCTAGAAATTTAGCGTCGCTTATTTCGATATTCGACTAAAAGGCGCGCATACCTCGCGGCGCACCATTCTCGGTCTTTCGGGCGAACGATATCTGCTGCGAAGGCGCGTTCGGGAATCATCTCTCTTGTAGACGGTCTAGCAGAGTCTTCGAAAAGGACACGTTGCTAGGCTAGTCGCTTCATTTTACAGGGTAGATCATAAAAAATTATGGCCGTTTAACGCGAACAAATTGCGAAGGAAGGGGACAAGAGGAGCTCGAACCTCCCCTTGTCCCCTTTCCTCGCTATTCCTTCGCGCTAAACGGCCATAATTTTGTTATCATCTACTCTGTATAATACCAGGAGTCTTTCTCTCGATATTGAAGCGCACGCAGCAATAAATGAAGGGTTCCACGTCGCCAATGTCATTACATTATAGGCACATAACTGAGGCCTACCTCCTTTAAGACAAGTGTTCGTGGTGGGGTGTTCGCCGAAGTTGTTCATATTCTTGAAGTTAGAGCGGCGTCAAAGTGATCTAGGAGCTCCTTCAATGCAAACGGCTCACGTTTGCGGGGTGGAAAAATGACCTGCAACGTGCCTATGTTGTGCGAGATGCATGGTAAGCGTTATTCAAGGACGTAGTTTTGCTGACGTGATGGAAACTTTACCTTCAAAGCGGGCACTAAGGCTGCTGCCTTCTAGCGTGAATAAAACAGCTTAAGCAGATCAGGAGGTACTGGTGGGCTACTTGGTTGCACATGATACCGCAGCGCAAGTTTAAGAGGCAAGTACAAACAAAGTGTCTTGCACACAACACAGGCGCTGAAAACACACACACACACTCACGTGCGTACAACAGCAGCAAAACAAACAAACAAACAAACAAACAAACAAACAAACAAACAAACAAACAAACAAAAACACACGCCTGCGGGGAACACGCAGCACAGTAGCAGCGACAGTGGAAGAGCAGCCTTCCTAGAGCCCGTTGTAAACTATCTTGGGGCAACTAGTAGAAGTACACTTGCAAGGCACCCATTACGCCATAATTGATCATAATATTAGTGTAGTATGCAAGAACCCACTCTGCCATTATACGTGATACTGTAACAAAGATCCTGTGAGAAAAACAGAAAATGCAAGGCAAATGTAGTGACATAACATTTCTGTTCTTGTCTGTTTTCTGTATTCCATTTCGCAGTAATTTTGCGTAAATTGTCGGTTATTGCGTTTTTGTTTTTATACAGAAATTTTTCGTTTCTGATTTCTTCCTAGAAAACAGACGTTTTGTATTTGTACACATTTTTTTTTGTTATTCTATATAAATTTTCTCTTCCTAGTACCGAGTTCAAATAACAAAGTTGTGCACGCTTTGTTCTCAATGGCGTCCATAATCCGCAATACTCTGCGGCATTCCCTATACCTTTATTGTAATCAAGGAGATTGTAATGCGGCATAGGCACAGCACCTTTCATTTCCTTCTTAGCGTTCGTTATCCTCATAGAACCTCTTAACAGAAGGCACATGCAGAAGGCATCTGGTGTTTGTCGACTTTGGCATTAATTTTTCTCAAAGTCTGAATTTTACTAATTTGCTAGATGGTCAGTGTTGGCTTCACGCTTTGCTCTAGAGAGGGCTTTTATTATGCCAAGTGTCACACTTTTGCAGCGGATGAAGCACGATGGCAAACTTTTAGGCATATTCATGTGATGTCCAACGTCTTGAGAGCTCTAACATAACTTTTCTGTGAATGAACAGGTAAAATCTAACAACGTTTGGTATTTATTACGAAGTGGCTCTGATATTTACAGAAACTATTTGTTTACAGGCTTGAACAGACAAATTACATCATTTCAAAAACACTGTCCATTTCGCCGAATCCAAGAAATTTCATGTAGGTAAAACTGAAAATATCTACAAAGTTTATGTTATTTAACATACATTTTTTACAGTAAATTCAGCGGAGAAGCGACGTACCCGCTACACATGTGCAAGGCATTATGTGCACATTGTTGATGCGGTGGCTAATGACGATGAAGAATTATGGCTGAGCGCATGTAATGGGTTGAACGCTTTAAACGACCCACTGGTTACGCAATTCGCATTGTGTGACGCCTGGTTGTTATCTTTACTCTTTTACTAGGCTATACAGTGAACTCCCAATCGAGTTAACTTCAAGGGACCCAAAGGAAATAGTTCGCCTTAACTGAAAGTTCACTAAACTGAATATTCACTAGAATACGGAAAAGCATTGGGTACAGCAGAAATCAAGTCACACGTGTGAAATGCAACTTATATTGGAAAATCATTCTCATGTGGACTGGCGTCCTTAAACCGCAAGAAGATACAAAGCTGTCCAGAGTGTCTACGTTTCTGTGCACTGCATCCGGCACAGCTTATTGCTGTGACTTTCTAATATATCCTACACTTTCTAATATATCGTACAGCTTCGGCTAGAGATGCAGGATTTGATCCTGCCTAAGCCATTACAACTTCCTCGTCACATTCGGAATTCTTTCGGTTTCGCACGAACACTGGAAACATTTTCCAAATATTATAGCTCTGCGCAGGTACTGAAGCGCACGTGACTGGATTTCTAGAAGAACTTGTTTTTGGGCGAGTTGGTGCCTAAGTTCGCTGAACATTTTGTACGTGGCGCAAAGCTAGCAACATGAAAATGGGGCGGAGGAGAGAAAGAGGGAGAGAAAGAGAGAAAGAGCCGCGATGGCAATAAACAGTTGGTAGTTTGGCGCTCCTCTGTCTCTTTCTTTCCTCCGCCCCATTTTCATGTTGCTAGCTTTGCGCCAGGTACAAAATGTTCAGCAAACTGACTCGATTTCGTCGCCCGCACGGCGTTGCATGCACAAGCGATGTTGCACTGCCGCCAGTGGATGGGTGATTTGGGGGGCGGCACACATCGGCTACGCCAGTGCTGCAGAGCGCTGAAACTTCATTGAATTCATCTTAAAAATGAGCCCGGGTCCGCAGATCAAGTTCGTTCAACTGGAAATATTCACTATTCAGCATTTCGTTTAACTGAAAGATTTTTGCTTAGAATGCATAGGCAAACCGCCGGGGATTTTCTAAACGTTCGTTACTCTGAAATATTCGTTAAACCGACGTTCGTTCAAACGAGAGTTCACTGTTTTTCGTATGTTAACGCGATTATTTGCACGACGTGACGCCTGTGTAGACTCTTTTTACGAAGGAGTTTCAAGCACCGGCGTTTACTGTGACCCAGACAGAAGACGAGCAAGACTGCATTTTCAGGAAAGTATGACCCATTGGGTATGAGCCATGTCCGGAGGAAAACACCAACAACAATGACACATTTTATAGAAGTAGGAAGAACAAAGATTGTGTTCCTTCATGGTTGGTGAGGGTAGAACCCCTGATTACTGTGAAGGAATTTTCAATGACAATGTGATTCACGCAGTGACTGACGGCAGATATGCCCTGGTAATTTTTGTTTTGTCTTGTAAAATAATTCTGTCTCCTCGTTTGTGTGACGCACAACCTAGACATAAAAAAAGAAAACCGAAACAGGCGTGGCTTTGTGGTAGAATACCCGACTGCCACGCAGAGAGCCTGGGTTGAAATGCCATCCGATCCTGAGGTTTCGCGCGATAGCGGTTACAGGCGCCGGCGGCGGAAACGGCGGCGGTGAAGAACTACGCCACCAAAATCGGTTGTTGCGATCTTTCGCTGTAAAAGCGGTTTCATGGATGGCAATTTAAAAGCCATCTATTTTGGGAACATCAGAGCGCAAAACCCGACATTCACAAGAACGAGAGACGCAGTACGGGTACTACGTCCTGTGTCTCTCGTACTTGTAAATGTCTGCTTCTGCGCTCTAACGTTCCCATAATCCGCGCACCATCTCTCCGAATTTCAAGTCTTTTGAAAACCATTGTCCTTGGCGCCATCAGATACGTAAAAAGCGACCCTCTTTAACTTAATGAAGGCCACTCACGCACGTGTCCCCATTTTATTGCATTTCGATCGGTTCTTATATTTCTAGGGCTAATTTTCCTATTTGCGTACCACCTTCGTTTTCGTGCAGTTCGGGGGAGCAGCCGCCGCCGTTGCGAACGCCTGTAGTACTGAGAAGTGTGATACTGTGCTGCAAAAAGCAGCGATTGTGTCAACTTGTGTTTATATTTGCCTCCCTTGCGTTCCTTCTTACATATCCAGATCCTTCACTCTAAGAAAAAAAAAGGGTCCTTTCACTCTTTTTTGAGAATTCTGGCTAGCCACGTAAATGACTCTATATACCTATATAGCTATATACCTATATAGCTATATACCTATATACCTAGATACCTATATACCTATATGACTCTATATAGTATAGCCACGTAGTAGACACGTCAAATCTCTTCGGAGATCATTATACCCTCTTCAGAGAGTCTTGTGACCCGCAAGAGGATTAACGGGCCTCTTTAAAGAGAGTCATATACGTGGAAAGTCAGGACTACCCGAAAGGAGTCACACATATTCTTTTTGCCTTAAAGTGTTCCTGCGAAAAAATAAAAACAAAACTCCTGCAGGGCTTCTTTCCTTCTTTCTTTTTTCTCGCTTCCCCGAGTTGGCAAAGTTGGGTTCAGAGGCATAGAGCCAGGGAAAACGGGGTGACTTGGTGTGATTTCACAGGCCGGCCCGTGTGCTAGTTCATTGAATTTCAGCGAATAATGCTTCGGGCCATAGTCATAACATAGTCATTAAATGGAATTCGTCGTCTAAGTTATGCTTAACAGACTACTCTGCATTCTTTGCCGGACCACAATCACAAACACTGATTGGGATCGCCGCAGCGCCGACGAAAATAAACACAGGAACATTCGAGGCGGTGCTTTCCCGGAGAATGTTGTAGGTTATTTTCTTCGATTGCCTCACACATTCAGCTTAAGTACCAATTCCACTCTAGCTTCGTGTTCTCCTTTTTTTAAGCAGGTACTTCACTGTAGTGGAACTGTGATAACAAACGCGAGAAAATGCAACGCCTGCTTGGTGAATGTTGTTCGGAGGCCTTACGTATAAGCAAGTAATACAGTAAACAACCGTGAATTTCTTAAAGCGCTTGGCCTACAGGAACTCAGTATGTAGAAAAAAATGTTTACGGCATGGTAGTTCTCGCTCCGAGAAGCGGAATATTTCATTATTTTCTTTTTTTCTTTGGAAGTGGCAGTAAAGTGGAAAATCGCCTCGGCTATAAAGCCAAATGACCCTGAATGTAATGCGCGCAGGCGTCGCGTTGCTATAAAGTGACCGGTGTCCAAGCAGCCGTGGCTGCGCAGAAAGATAAGAGGCTCGGCTCGGCGCACGCAACGGCTGCTCACTCGCTACGGCGTAGTGCCGCTGAGTACGAGCTCGCCAGCGTGTACTGCGCACACCATCACGAGCCTCCTGTAGTCATATTCCAATGGTGGAAGAAACGCAAATAGGATTTCCTGTTCTTTCTTTCTTTCTTTCTTTCTTTCTTTCTTTCTTTCTTTCTTTCTTTCTTTCTTTCTTTCTTTCTTTCTTTCTTTCTTTCTTTCTTTCTTTCTTTCTTTCTTTCTTTCTTTCTTTCTTTCTTTCTTTCTTTCTTTCTTTCTTTCTTTCTTTCTTTCTTTCTTTCTAAGGGGAATCTTTTTCAATCACATTTAAGCCCGGCGTGGAAGAGTGCGCTCGGCAACGGTCAGGAACGCGACTTGGGTCACCGTAAACATCAACAAAATATACCTTGCGTACAGCTCACACACATCTACAACATATTTCTTGCGAGTTTTCTTTGGCGACTAATTACAAACGTTTGTTTGCCACTTGGTGTTTTACTAAATCTGCCCTTGAGGTGGTCGGTGAGATTTTTGTGCTGAAGGGGCGAGGAGGACAACCGACGACGCAGCCTGCGTGGAAGTCACTTAGCGGCGGTATGAGCAGAGCCGCGCTACTGGATCATCTAAAAAAATATATCAAATACAACCCTGAGGAACAATAATAATAACAATTGTTGGGGTTTAACATCCCAAAACCACGATACGATAATGAGAGACGCAGTAGTGGAGGGCTCCGGAAATTTAGACCACCTGGGGTTTAGCGTGCACCTAAATCGAAGTACTCGGGACTCTTGCATGTCCGCCTCTATCGAAAATGCGGCCGCCACGGCCGGCACTCGATCCCGCGACCTGCGGGTCAGTGAAACACAACCCTGGTATTTATACAAAAGACCAGGACTCACGAAACTTCGAGCTATGTTGTTTTTGTTATAGCATTGCTTGTACGCTGTAATTATTCTGCTACACTGTAGACCGTAATTAAGCGTAAAAACTAACTATAACCTACAACTATAACTCTAGGTCGCCGTATACTTGACTTTATATAATGCGAGATTCACTGGCGTTTGGCTCTTTCATTTTTTGTTTTGTCACGGATATGTAAGAGAGATGAAAAGAAGTTGGTAAAAGTAACTGCAATTGTCTGCACTGCGGCGTCTGACGTAACACTTCTCCCCCCCCCCCTTCTTTTTTACCAAAACACACTATACAATCATCCTAAATGAATCCCTCAGCATGCATGATGTTACTAATTCAATACGCTGCTTATCACGAGGTATTGTTTAAGTATACGAAAAATGAATACATTGCCCTGACAGCATGATGTTGAAATATTCTGGTTTAGCACCATGACCTCACTCAAACTACACACCAGTGCATTACCGAGCTCTGTGCTGGACAGTAACACGTCACTGTTGCAGTGCGCACAGATAAGATATAGCAGAGATCTTGATATAACAGCACTTGAGATGTTGCTTTAATATGAATGCATTAATTATTAAATTACCTTCGAAAATGTTAATAAAGTCATTGTTTATATTACGAGTAAAAGAAACAGAAGTGTGTCGCTTGGTTCTAATTACGGTTTCCGGAGCGAATCCGACCATCTTGCATGGTATGCTAGACAGTATGCATGAATATATTATTAGACATCTGGGCGTGATGCAAGGCCGAATTATATATAGCACTTGAATATTCCTGAGGCATGTCCGAATGGGTGCGCATTTACATGCACTCCTCTGGAAGCCACGCAAGTGTTTTTATAATGCGTCTGCATTACTTCGTAGTGTCCATTATTGAATTATCTTCTCGAATAGTTCCCATGACAACTTCTTCGCTTGATTACTGTTTTGCTCACTTTGTTTGCCTGATTCATTCTTTTTTTCTTTTTTTGCATTTGAATGCGATATTAGTTTTATGGCACATATGCTTTATATTATATACGCTGACTCCTGCAAGAAACAAAGAAACAAAATAAACAAAAAGGCTAATAAATAAATACTGGAAGACTTTCTGTTTAAATGACCCACATCTACTCTGAGTAGAATTGAGAATAAATCTGCTAAGTCTGCTAGAGCCAATACGGAGCATCATGACAAAATTTTTCATCTTGTGTCATCAGAGTACTTCTCACCTGCATTGAACCTTAAAATGTCGATAACGCGATACAGTCGATATTTAGAAATAAATACGGCTTTGATTCTCACATATGCGCTGCACCAGTGACCGGCTAATTTCGATTTAAACAGTTTATATGGTCTGGGCAAAGAGAAGTCTTACTTTCACAAAAATAAGTAACGAAAATAAATAACGAGATGCTCATGTCCTGCGCAGTATCGCGATACATAGATACATCGTAAATGTATTTTACTAATGAGATACAAATACATTTTTTCAAAGTTGTTTCGATACAGAAAAGGATGTTCAAAAGTACCTCTTAGGCACTATCACGATACGCTTGTATCGCAAGTAAAAGAACTGTCAGAAGTGTTCGATAGACTTGACAATCGCCCATTGTCGGAGCAAAAGGTCTTAGGACACTGGCCGAAACCGTCCTCGGACGGAAAGCTTTGCGAGCGTTGTTGCGTTTCTTGCGGACAACTAGACTCGAGACAGACGTTAAGCAGTGTTGTTTATCGTATTATTGTTCTGTCTCCTTTTTGTTTTTTGTAACATCTTTTTTTCTATAATCTTTTGTTCCGCTTAACCCCTTCCCCTGCACAGGGTAGCCAGCCGATCTGAGAACTGACTAACCTCCCCTGTCCTTACCGTTTTTCTTTTCCTCCTCGTCTTGCATCGCGATACTGCCCAGATATGTTGGCGTATTAATAGCACTAAAAGAGCAACGGTGGCTCGGGAAAATGCACTGTCATGAATTCCTGCCATAAATATCTCATTTTTTATTTATTTTGCTCCGAAGAAACACACCGTATGTCTACTTCGCCCGGTTATGAAACCATATCATTATAATTTCAAGTAGGTTTCTGTAAGCCGACGTTTTGTAACATGTTATTTCGGAAAAATATCCATATGTCTAAGTGGGGAGGATGTGCGATAGATCGACACAGATACAAGCAAAGACCGAGGGACGCTGAAGTGCAGGAAACTATCTATTATCAACGAAGCCGTTTCGAAGAATAGGCTTCGGGAAGGGTTATTAGGCATATTATGACTCTTCCCAGAAAGTCTCCGTAGTAGTGTTAACGGCATAGGAAAGTCATTCATCAATGCAGTACCAGGGGGCGGGGCAGCATGTTCCCAGCCGTCCGTTTTTGGCAACGGGCGCTGCGGGTCGCAGGGCCTGGGCGTGATGACTGCGGGGCTGCTTTGTCGACCGACGCGTGTTTTCTTTTTATCTCCGCGTCGATCGCGTATGCGAGCACGATGATGGTTGCCGCAGCTGTCGCGTCAACGTATTCGTCGCTGCTTTGCAAATGAGCTTGTCCGCACGCACTGTCTTAGCAGCAGTTCACGATTCCCCGAGAGCCCCGTCAGACGCCCTCATCGGAAAACTTTTGAATATCTGTGAACTGGGTCGTGCTGCACTGTCTGCTGCTTCGCTTTTACATAATGGTGGGAGTATTTTTGCAATGTAGCAAAGATAATATATGGTCCGCCGCGGTGGTATAGCGGTTAGGGTGCTCGGCTGCTGACCCGAAGGTCGCGGGTTCGATCCCGGCCGCGGCGGTCGCATTTCGATGGAGGCGAAATGGCAGAGGCCCGTGTACTGTGCGATGTCAGTGCACGTTAAAGAACACCAGATGGTCGAAATTTCCGGAGCCCTCCACTACGGCGTCTCTCATAATCATATCGTGGTTTTGGGACGTTAAACCCCAGATATTATTATTATTATTAAAGATAATATATGAGCCCGGCCGCTCTATATGATCATTTCTTTAATACTTGAAAGCCTCGCGTTTACGCCTGACAAATATTTGAATATACTCAAACATATTGCTCTTAAGCAGAGAGTCAAACGGACAAGGATTCTGAGAGAATGAATAAGAGATACAAGCTTTAAGGATACACTAGAAGTCGCTTCGCTTGCTACTTCGTGTGCTGGGTGGTTACTGAAAGTTTATACGCCGTGATGATACTGAGGCACAAATCACACATACGATCACGGACACACGCACAAACAAAGACGCGGGAATTTTTTACAAGGTTCCGTTGAGGGCCAGACACTGATTATCGTAAAAGTGACATGTATCTATAGACTGTTTTCAGAGAATCAACAATGAAACTAAACGTAGCTTGCGACGTTCGCACATGCGCTGTCTGACTGATCACGGGAGGATTATGGGCGACGAAGTACATACGGAAAAAAATGGGCCACTGATAGCAGAGCTGAGATCAGTAAATCTGCACACAGTGTTCCTGTATATGATTATTCGTACGTTGCGTGCAGTCGAGCGAAAACGCTTTTTGAGGCTCACCTAAGTAGCTTAAGAAAGACGTTGGAATAGACCAATGAACACACAGCTCACGTAACTAATTAAAAAAAAACGACATATGTTTCTTAAGCGTTACCGCCTCTTCTTTCAAAACGGGGATAACGTGGCCGCATTGGGCAGAAGACCGGGTTCAATGGAAAAACATGGGAGAGGCCTTCGCCCTCCTATGGGCATAGTCAGGCCAATGACCATGATGAAAAGCTTGGAGGCCACTTGAGCTTCGCCTTCAAGAGTGGAACGCGAGAGCGTAATCGGGTCCCGTGCGCATCGCCTTCTCAATTGCTAGCCTAGCTTCGGTTGTCGGTGCAACTGTGCCGTAAGGAAACGTTAGCCTGTGCGCGTAACGGGGCGTAGCCAGAATTTTTTTTTTTCGGGAGGGGGGCGGGGGAGGGGGGGGGGGGGGGGGGTTCAACCATACTTTATGTATGTTTGTGCGTGCGTTTGTATGTGTGCATGTATATACACGCAAGCAAAATTGAAAAATTCCGGGGGGGGGGGGGGGGGGTGTACACCCAACCACCCCCCCTGCCTTGGCTACGTCCCTGGCGCGTAACACAGGCCGTTTCGAACTATCCTAGAATGCCTAATGCAAGTACAGCTGTTACGTGCCCGCTACGCCATAATTATTCCTTTTGCGAATCAGCGAAGGGCCCACTACGCGTCCGTAAGGCCACGCGCGAACCTACGCAGCTGCTGCTTTTGCATCTATTGGTGCTTAAATATGCATGAGCTCTTTGTAATGGGTGGGCGTTTGATACACCCCCTCGTTGCGCAATTCACGTGTTTTGACGCCTGACGCAATTCTGCGCTTCTGCCACGCAATATTACATGCGTTAAGGGGACTCCTTCGACAACATGACATTCATGTACTGTTTTTTTTTTTGTTTTTTTTTGTTTTTTGTTTTATATTAAGCAGTTTCAAACAATATCGTGGCTCTGTGATATAGAACAGCTCCTGGTCGCGCAGACGGCCGGAGTTCCATTTTCACTCGAGCCGAAGTTGTTTTTATTTTTTGCTTTATTTGCATCCTTCTCGATTTCTCGGTCGCGGTCAAGATGACGATTTTTCGCTCACAACCAACGACGCCGTCACCGACTTCGGAATTTCTGCGAAACGGCCTCTTTAACGCTCTCGCGTTAAAATTCTCCATGATCACGAATAGCAGGCGATGGCGACTATGGCGGTATTAGCGAAAGCGGCTGGCCCGTAGTGATGTGCATTTGACAGCGAAATCTTAGTGCATTCGCCCGGTGGAGTACTGCATCGTTATCAAGACCACGATGCATCAGCGCTGCGCTGCATAACGATACCTGTAGTAGTGTTTCTTTACGTCGCTACCAACGTTAGCTTCACGTGATATGTCTCACGTTACCGCGCCTTTTGGTGAAAGGAGCGACAACAACGCAGAAGCGAGAAAAGGAGCAGCACGATGGCGACATGATCATGTCATTATGGCGTTATATTGTGACGTCACAACATGCTGTCGCAACATCAATGACGTAGGTCCCATGGGCCCGCTTCATTCGTCCGCCGTGTTTCGCTCAAGGGGCTGCTGAACGAGATAATTATCGCTTCCGCATTAAAAAGCTAAACCAACGCTCGTGAGCGCGTCCACTTCGTGTTTGCAACATTCACGTTAGTAAAAAGTCACAGTTTCGCCACTAGGGTGAAGCAGTGAATGCGATAGCAAGAAATTAGTTTGTCGCACGAAGAACGACAAGCAGCTCGATACATGCAACGCAAAAAAACATCGGACACTTTGTACATTCCAAAGTGTGTTCGGCGAAAGCGTGAGGCCATTCCACTGACTATGCCATGTCTTTTATTTTTTACACTCTCAGTGGGATAACACACAAACCGAATGTGTGCGTGTTTTCTTTTTTAATTTTTTACCGCGAATCGCAGCGAGACGCGAGACTAATCTTCCTCCGTTCGCATGCGTTAGTATTTTCTTGCGCTTTGCGCATAGTGCAAACGACATCCGCGTTCCAGCGCTTAAATTGACGGACCCTTTGTAAATTCGAAAGTGTATTCCGTGAACGCCTGTGTCCATTGAGACGGCGTCGGTCAGAATGATTGCAAACGCTGGGCACAGCGACGCTAAGCAAGCAAAGCGCGAGCGCTGTGGAGTCCGATGCGACCGGCGTCCGTTTGCGCATCCCGGCGGCCACGTGGCTCCGTGCCAGAGCTCGGACAGACGGATGGACGGACGGACAGACGGACAGAAGGACGGACGGACGGACGGACGGACGGACGGACGGACGGACGGACGGACGGACGGACAGACGGACGGACAGACGGACGGACGGACGGACGGACGGACGGACGGACGGACAGACGGACGGACGGACAGACGGACGGACGGACGGACGGACGGACGGACAGACGGACGGACGGACAGACGGACGGACGAACGGACGGACGGACGGACGGACGTGAGCATGAGACATTAAAGGCTTTCGCCTTAAAGAAGCTTAGTTCGTCACACGAAGAACGAGAAGCAGCTCGATACTTGCAACGCGCCGCCGCAGCACAAAGAAGGACGCTTGAAAAGGACACACAGGACAAGCGTGAACTAACAACTGTCGCAGTTGTTACCTGTTTGTATTTGAGCAACGCGCTGCGATTGTCCACAATGCAGTAGCCGACGCTGTTGCTGTTGTTGCCTCTGACATGGCTCTTACCCACTCAGGGGGGATTGGCCTAGGATTGATTATATGATTATACGAGTTTTCGACGCTGTTTGATACTTCTTTTTCTTTTAAACTGCGACACGTGGAATGACCCCATTGCGTCTCCTGCCACGCGGTGGCATCTGACGCCAAGTGTGCCTGGTGGTCTTTTTTCCTTCTACATCATGAGTGGTACAGAAGGAAGCCACCTTTTCGTGCGCATCTCTAGGGCAGTTTTGCATTTGAAAGATATTGTAAAAGCGTTGCACGATAGAAAACACGCTCAAGCTGTTCCGAGACCTGCGTACCGCGAGCGGCATATGGTGCATGTGAATAGCTCGCCGTTATATCGCTGGCACTAGCGTGGCGTGACCAGGGACCAGGGATTCGAACCACCGACACCTCACTCCGCAGCCTGGCGGCTGCGGGAGTGAGGTGTCGGTGGTTCGAATCCCTGGTCAGGTGGTTTGGAATTTCTTTCTGCCGATTTATTTTTCTTTATGCCTTTTTTATATATACACATACATATACATATCCGGGACATGACGGCGTCGACAGACGGCGACGGCGAAAATCAACCGAGAGTGTCCATATAATTGCTATCGCAATAAAAAATATATATATACAAGGGCAGCGGTAACGTAACATAAAGTGCGGAGTAAGACAACCACACCGAATGCGTTTCTCCTTCCAGTCATTTTAGGCGGATGCACAAGGGACGTACCCTGTGGGTTTTTGTTTCTTTTTGTAGATAACATCGTGCGTCGGGATCGACAGTTTCGAGGAGGCGGCGTTGCAATTGTAATGAAAGAAGATATTGAATCCCAAACACTAGACGGTATCGCAGGACATGAAAGTGTTTGGTGTGAAATGCATATTGGAACGTCACCAGTCCTTCTCGGTACAGTTTACCGACCGCTAAACTCACCTCTCTCATTCTTAGAGTCGATAGAGAGCTACCTAGAAGCAAACAAAAAGCGCAACTGCCGGCTGCTACTAACCGGTGACTTCAATTTACCTGCAATAAACTGGGACATGTGTACAGCAGAGTGTCAGGAACAGGCACACTGCGATTTACTCCTTGGCATTGCATTCACCCATGACCTTTCGTAAGTTGTTCGCCAAAGCACGCGCTAATCCGGGGAAAGTGCATCTATTTTGGATCTTGTACTCCTTGACGGGCGATTTGACCAGTTCGAAGTGACCGTTGATATGGGTATCTCAGATCATGAAGCGGTCTTTGTCTAAATAACTCATAACGAAAGAATGTGAACACAGAAAGAGGCGATTACAAATGTTCCCAACTTTTTTGAGGCCGATGACACAAGTATCATTGAATACTTGTCATTTGCTCTGGACAGTCTTGATTCTCAAGGTGACGTCAATGCAATGTGGGCATCATTTAAGCGTATTGTCTTCCATTGTATCAGAAATTTCGTACCGCTTCGGAAAAGAAGGAAAGCTAAGCGGAACCCTTGGATAAGCAGGGAGATAATCCAACTGAAACGCCGAATTAGCCGCCAGAGACGGAAAGTAACTAAAGACCACGCAAAAATAGCTGATTTGTCAGCGCAACTGCGTTCTATGATTACTGAAGCCAAAAACAGATATTACAAGGAAACAACTGACAAAGGTCATGACGAAGTCTCCTGATAAATATTGGCGTCACATGTCAAAAAAGAATGACGATTCACTTAGCATTGTAGTGGATAACATTCTGGTTACTGACCCTGGAAAGATTGCTTCTTCTTTCAACGAATTCTTTCAGGTCGGTGTTTTCAACTCCATCACAGTCTAATGTGAAATTCACTCTGTCTCCATTGTCTCGCAAGGAAAAGATGCCAGATGTTGAAGTCTCATACGACGGGAATTGTGGCCCTACTAATGAATATGGGACGTAAAAAAATCGGTAGGCCCCGATGACACACCGAACGAATTTCGCCGCAGGTACGCGGAATGGGTTGCTCATTACTTGAAGACTACATTTGATGAGTCACTCGCGGAATGCCAAATCCCGGATGATTGGCTTAAGATTGGTCTGAAGATTATCTAAAGTTTAGATTACCTAGCCGGTTTTATGACCGAGTAAAGCCAGATTAAGCCTATTTGGATTAGCCCGGATTCAAGCTACTCCGGAGGGACCTGACCAAAGGATCACTAACAAACCTGTGTGAGGTTAGATACTCATCCGTTCCCGCCAAAACTACGCGAAGCTTAGACATTCCATCGCGAAGCTGACCACGAGCTAACCAATTTTAATATGAATCAAGCTAATAAAACGGCCGCTTGGGTCACTATGACATGGTCATGTATGTTATGGCGTATATGACATGCATGACATGATTATCATGTTATGACCAGTCATATACGTTAGTCATACACTCTTATCATGCCATGTCAATTTTGGTACATATCAAGTTAACCAAACGTCCGCGACAGCACGAAGACATACGCTGCCAGAGAGGTAGATAGAGCGAAAGATACGCTCAGTATGCCTTCGGTTCGCCATAAAATGCTTCGCTTTTAATAATTAGTGCCTAAACTATTGATTACTAACATTATATGTGCAAGCCCTACCTCCAGAAGTAATAAACAGAGCCAAATTACCGTGCATTTCACTGAAAGCGATCCATCGCTGCATGCCAGGCAATGCCAGCGAACGGAAACGTTTGAACCAATATGGCGCACACAAAGGCAGTGTCTCCACCCTGTACCGCAGGAGCACATCGAGGGGCCCTAAGCCAAGCTGCCTGTCCGCGCCACCTAGCGGTGCGTCATGTACCGTCCACCACAGCGCTAGGCTGGAAACTGGTCCTGTTATTGACTGATATATCAATTTTCTACTGCCGCGCAGAACGTTGTTCTTTGTTTTTCAGGCGAAGTGCTTATCTGCGGTATGAGCGTCACACTTCTTCTTTCATAGCAGAATCAAAGCTACGACAGCGTGCTTCGAACGGTGTCGCGTTGGGTTGGTATCACTTTGTGAGGATGCGACTGATAAAAGTTATGCTGACAGAATGCTCTCAAGACAAGCTCGTAGCCGCGGCTGCCGAAAGAGCGCGCCGCGTTAGAAAGCGAAAGGTGTAAAACATTCGTTTACCCATGAGAAAATAGCAAGGCCTTTGATCAAAATATGGATGAGTCTCGAGCGTTGCTGTTGATCACCGCCTACGAAGTGGAAGTGTCGCGAAGAGGATCTTGGCAACGCGCTCGCGTGGTCCGTAAACTTTTGTAGTTGACTGTACCCGCCGTGGTAACTAAGCACGTAAGGTGTCGCGCACTTTCGATTGCCGGCCACGGCAGCCGCATTTCGTCGGGGGGCGAAATGCAATGAATACATAAGTGCATATATTTAGGAGCACGTTAAACAAGCCGAGGTGGTCTGGAATTATTAGGGAGTCCACCCCTACGTCTTGTATCATATTCGTATCATAATTGTGGCGCGTATAACTTGAGCAATAATTATTATAATTATCGACCAGTGTTGTACGGAACGGCGTTCCAAGGAACGACGTTCCAGGAACTAGTTCCTTTTGGCAGGAACGGAGGAACGCCACCGTTCCATTCAGCATCGGTGGAACTGTAACGGTAACTCGTTACGTTTAAGCAGGAACGGTAGAGGGAACGGCGTTCCTTCCCTAAACGTTTCACGGCATTCAACAGGCGGACGCACGCAGCACATCATGCAGAACAGGGCGGATGGGCAACCGTGTGAGGCGCGAAACTGTAGCGCTCGCCCATCACGTGACTACGATGCATCCTGGTTTTTACTTCAAGGCGCCCGCCGGGAGCGCAGGAAAGCAAAAGACGCCGAGACTGACCACGTGCGGGACGAACAGTTGATTTTTTACAGCAGAGATACTATGTTCGAGGTTTCCTATGTGTCGTAGAAAGAAAATTATCATCATCATGAACCGGCACGCACTCTCTTCGTCATCGCCATCCTCTTCTACTTCTGTCCCAGAACACGAGCGCTGATTTGTCCGGCGCGGCATGCAATAACTCTGGTGAGGCGCGAGAACGAGTACAGATAGAGCGTAAGGAAGGGATATAGAGAAATATAAATTCTTGGCTACAAAATGTTTTCGGCGAGGCGATATTCGACACCGCCTATCCACGACCTGAAGGCGAGCGTCGTAACCACTCGGCTATCTAGTTTTTTTTCTTTCGTGGTATATTCATTCAACGTAGGTATGGCACTTTGAAGCAGTTCAGCACAGACAGAGGACTAATATGTTCATTTCGCTCGTATCGCGACCCAAGGACGAACACATAGTACTGAAGAATTCGCATTCTTCTCTAGAGTGAATACATCAAATAAACCGCCATTTCCCATTATACACTAGAACGGTGGTAAGGATAGACAGCTCACCAACGCAATATACCATTCTGGCTGACTTTACATTTCCTCGTATTCACATTGCCTCTTGGCTGAGTGACCATATACTAATGAAGTAGGATATTGAGTAAATTATTGGCTATGCGTTTTTCTGGAACATGCGCGTACGCTAGAAGTGTATAGCCTATATTTGTAGAGTACAGTATATCAAGGGGTGTGGAAAGGCGAAGTGATGGTGAGGAGGAGGGGAAAACGAGTATAGAGAGACAGAGAAAAAAAAAAGGCGAGCGAACGTACACAGAGAGACAGAGAGAGGGAAATAGCGAAAAAAATACAAAAAAAGAGAAAGAGAAACATACAGAGACCGAAAGGAAAGGAAAGAAAGCAAAAGATAGAAAGGCAGAGGACGAAATATACAGAAATATGTTCGCTGACTGTGAACCGGGGACTTTACTAAGGCGCAAATGTGTATCCTGAACATTATTTTCTGCTCACAAATATTCAATCAGCACCAATTAAACGCCTAAGTATTGTCCCTTTCGATACGATTTTCATGTGCAAGAAGTTCCGTTATTTGGCGCATTGGTGGAGATTTCTATTTGAATTATGTGAAGTGCAGTATCCTCACTGCTCCTTTGCAGACCGCCGTTGAAAAGTGCCACATGTGTTGGACTTGAAATAGACGAGCACGAAAGTTGCAGTTACATGTATGTAGTAAGGCTGGTGGTCTCGAAAAAATTTGTCTAGGAGCGTTTATTTAGATTTCTTTACCTATGTATATAACCTGCTGTCAGGCAATGTTAAATTCGTTTGATATACGTAGCTCAACGGGAGCTTTAAATTGCTCACTGTATATCGCCTCAGGATTATCCGACACTACATATTTATTAAAAACTCAAATAACGTTAATGTAACGACACGTTCCAATTTTGGAAATGTAACTGTAACGAGTTCCTTTTGCATTTGAGGAACTTGTAACGGGGACTCGTTCCGAAATTGGGAAGGAACGAGGAACGAACTTTCGTTCTTGTTTTAGTGGAACGTGTACAACACTGTTATCGACCTTCTGAAGAAAAAAGAAAACTGCTGGCATATGTGGCATCTCAGCATTTTGCTGACGTCTCACTACTAATTGAAACATATCTCAATGGGACTTACTTTTCGAGGTGGCATGATTGATTCATCTCGATATCATTATCGATTTACCGTAATTAAAGGATTGATTTCTCAAATGTCTTACTATCCTTTCCGTCAAATGAGACGTAATTAATCATGGTCTCCGCTGCGGAATATTCCTGCGAGTCCAGTATAACGTAAAGTCGGCTGTCGTGAAAAGTCACTGGCGAATGCGTCGGGAATATGGTCGCACAGGCCTGCGACCGATGCCGTCACCGATTGGAGGGTATCGCGCTATTGTCGCACAATATATGTTTCAATGTCTTGAGAAGCTTCCATGCACGTTGCTGCTTTTCTTTTTTCGTTTATCAGGCATTAGCCTTAAAAGCCGCCGGCTATTAATGATGCACACTATAATGACAGGCAACCGCTTGATGGGCGAAGAACGCACGCCAGGAAAAAAAAAAAAAGCAAGACCACCGAGGTGCTATTCGTTGAACCGTGCACTCGTGCTATGATTATGATTTGCATAATTCGGCCGTGCTGACGTCTTCACACCGTAAGGTTCGCTTACCGCATCAGGTCGCGACTCGCGGACTGGTGGAAAGAAAGTAAAGTAGATTGCATGCGCCGTGGGGTTTGACTGCATACACTTCGCACGTGATTTTGACTCACTCAATCCAGAGTCAGCGATTATTTTGTTTACCGAGACACAACGTGAGTCAATTTATACGGGCGGAACCCCGAAACAGGGTGGAGACGCCACTGAAAGGGTCTTAAAGAAGTTTCCTAAACACGCCACCGGGCCTTTTCTGGTCGCTGGCCTCGTTTTATATTCGTGAGTGAAGTACGGTAAAGTACTGAAGTTTCTTGGAACGCACGTAGTTCAAGAAGATGCATTATCAAGTGACACGCTTTGAACATTAACTTCTCAAACTATAGGTTAAAGTAAGGGGTCCCTTTCTTTTGTGGTATTCGAACGGGAATTAAAGTTCAGCTGCAACAAAATATTGCACAATTCAGTCTGATTTATAGGCAGTCTAGCTGGAGAAAATGCCACCTGCCCAAATTGAACTTCGAAATGCAAGCGGTTACCTAAGGAAAAATAAAAAGGAAAAATTTGCGAACAACGTAAATTTTGACACTGAAACTAGATAAAACGACGCCATTACATTTGATGGGAAGTGACGCAGATCGCAGCTGGATAGACCGACCGATGTAGGTGAATTGTCTGCTCTGCGCTACGAAGTACGCAGAGCAGACGTTAAGTTCAATGTTAATACTCGAAGATCAATACTTCATAGATAAGGGAAAGGCGTTCGTCTTTTTATATAAGCATTGATAGCCAATTAGATAAAATTGGAAGGAGCAGGCAAAGAGCACGGCAATGGCCGGCAGGAAAAGGAATGAGGTCAAACAACGACATGCAATACAGTCAAATCCGGCTGTCTCGATTTCGATTAAATCGAATTATCCTTTATAACGAATTATTTTCGAACACGAAAATGCTTTCACGTCAATGCTTGGGAAAATATGTGGTTGCATCGGACAAAAATAGCCGTAATAGTTCATACACTGAACATGGGGCAACGCGAAGCACGCCTTGAGGTTGGCTTACCCTGAGTTTCTTTAGAATTTATGGCCACCCCCGCCAAGTGGTGAACCTTGGGTGCTCTGCAAGAACGTTAAGGTCTCTAGGTGTTGCACCCCTCACACAAGGGCAAAAGTAAATTGGTTTGCAGTAAACCCTTTTTCTTGCTCTCATGGGCCGTTTGCAGAAAGAAGTTACGCCGATGACACACGGCCTCGCACTTAGTTCTTTAGGTGGTTCGTGGCCTCCGCAAGTACCCGCGGTTTCCAAGATGAGCGTCGCAAAAATAAGCAGGAGGGAAAACATGTTAAAAAACACTGTTACTTGAAGCTCTTTTTTCTTTAAGTTCGAAGCACTTCAGGGGCCCGGCTTGTCGTTGATCCATACATCTCATGTGACGTGATCACGCTTACAGCAAAACGCTCAATACGGGCCATAACAAAGCTAGCAATACTCAAACCCGGGTTAAAATTAACGAACAAGGTCAAAAACAATATATTTAACAGAAATAGCCAAGAAGCAATCACATTAACGAAAATTAGGATCGCTGAAACGTTTCGGAAACAAAGCATTGACTCCGGCGTAGCGCAAGAGAGGGCGCCACCGCCTCGCCGAGCGAGCGAAGGCCCCTCCTCCTGCGCCGGCACTGCGTCGCCACATGATCACATCTGATAGGGGAAACAACCTGACGGCACTCGTTGCAGACGACGCGAATCTCGACTACCGTAACGGGAAGGAAGTCGATAAAGCACAGCAATTATTAACGCACATATCGCACACCGACTTTGCGAATGCGCCTAACGAGATTCTACTCGTGCCGGGGAAACCCTACGAGCTTACCTAAAAAAATTAGACAGATCCCAAGTACCATGGGAATCGATGCTATGCGAAGCATCCGGAGGTAAGGTAACTGGGTTGTAATTTTTGTATTGAGTGAAACGTTATGAAATGACGCTAAAGATTTGTACAAAGGTTGCAGGCACAGATATGTTGAACAGTCGCATGTGTTTCATATAACCAGTTGGTTGTTTACAGTTGTGTAACGATGCCAACAGAAACATGGATATTGCCAACACCAGAAGCCGTAAGCTGAAATGTAGAGCTTGTGCTTGCAAGGATGGTAGCCCTGGATAGTGCTACGTAGACCAACTACAATGGATGGCGCTTAAGTATACAACTGACGTTAACCCGACCCGACTCCTTCGTCGTAGGAGTACGTATGTAATGTTTATAAAATTGGATAGCCAGCACTGCAACCACAATATATGTTTCACCAACATTGCGCCTGCATAGGGTGTTCTTCCAAAGCAGTTTCGAGACCTGACGTGGCTCTGTGGTAGAATGGTTGATTGCCACGCAGAATGCTTGGGTTCGATTCCTGCTGGGACTCTGACTTCTATTCTTTGTATTCCTGGTGTGAACGCCGCCGTTGTCCGTTTTTCTTAACGCTGTCGCCTTTAAATTACCAGTGTCAACGCCACCTATATCAGTTTCTCTTAACGCTCTCGCATTTAAATTACCAATGCCTGTCCTCACCGTTCTTGGGTAGATAGAAATTGTCAAAGTCCTGTGGCGCATACCCGCATTCCGCGGCCCGTGGTATACGGGTATGAGCCACACGTGTCTGCAGAAATGAGTTTGACGACGTACACGACGGGATATTCACGTTATTCATTGAATGACCAGCCAGACATATTCGTCAATGCCTCTTACCCTCCCATACAAATTTTGGTCTACCCCAAGTTAAGGAGGCCATCACGAGAGCACCCAGACGTAGGCGGCTAGATAGATAGATAGATAGATAGATAGAAAAGCAAAAGTGCTTACAGTACGCGAAGAAATGCTTCGAATTTAATAAATAAATAAATAAGTGGCATCGTCGCTAAGTTTTGCCGTCGCTACCATCGCGGCCGCCGTGGCTGCAGCCAACACGCACACGAAGCGATGGCAAAACGGTTGCCGCGGTAAGAGCAACAGCGACAACAGACAGATATAGTTTGGCGATCACAGAGAAATAGCGTACACGCCCGGAATTCGATCCCAGCCAATCGGAAGTTCAGCGTCGTCTTGAATGCTATGAAACCCCAATAAAAAATAAGAAAAAAAAAACGTGGTTGGTTCCTTCGTCATAATAATCGATAAAACACGAAAGGGAACCACGACGTTACGTGAGTGTAATTTATTGTTTATTGTACATTGATGTATGAGAGCTTGCACAATGTCTACTGGTGTTGGACTTCTATAGCAGCGTTTGAGACGAATGCACCCTATAGTTGACGCGTAATGACGAATCGACATCTCAACGACGAACTTTAACGATCATGATTTAACCCTTGTCGTAGTTAACATTTACCAGGACACGGCATATGCTGAACTCTCGCGCAAAGATGACATCAACAAGCTCATAACACTGACTGGTGCTCGATATGCACTCGATCAAAGCGTCGTCATTTAAGGAGAGAAACGCCAAGATGTGTGTTCCTGAATAAGGAGGTAACGTACGCCTGTGCTCTTTCGTATACCACACAGCACTGCAGGCACGCGAGAGGCTGAGTTCGTAGCGAAAGTACTGACAGCTGGGCGAGTTAGTGCTGATGTATCGTTCCATGCGCAACAGTACACACGGACGAAGAGGATACTGAAACGTCACAAGCGCAGACTCACAAGTAGTTTATTAGAACCAAGAACGGCACTCAAGTACGTCATTGTCGCAAGCACACCTGGTGGCAACTAAACACGTGGATGTATTGAAACGCCGTGATCCGCTATCACATTTCCATTTTAACATGGAACACGTCCGTGTCTAATGTTGCGCAGTGATCGATCATTAATTTCGCTGCTTGAGCCGTGTACGCGGGAAGGCGTTTCGCTTCCCGCGCCGCCGTTGCGCGGAAAAATACCGAAGCGCACCCTGTCGGCGCGTGTTATTATCATGATGCAGTACGTCACTGCACCGATTCGCAGACGGTGAAGTGATGGTAGACGATCACTGCGTTGCGATAAAGGCAAACCGGTCATTCAGTTTTAACCAAAGCTGCCAACAGTTTTTAACAACAACAACAACACAAACAACAACAACAACAACAACAACAACACCACCACCACCACCAACAACAACAACAACCACAACAACAACAACAACAACAACAACAACAATATCTGGGGTTTTACGTCCCAAAACCGCGATGTGATTATGAGAGACGCCGTAGAGGAGGGCTCCGGGAATTTCGACCATCTGGTGTTCTTTAACGTGCGCTGACATCGCACAGTACACTGGCCTCTATACCATTTCGCCTCCATCGAAATGCGACCGCCGCGGCCGGGATCGAACACGCGACTTTCGGGTCAGCAGCCGAGCACCGTAACGTAACCACTGTTCCACCGAGGTGCGGACAACATTTTTTCTTGAGAGACAAGCATTACCTAAATAGGACTTCCCACTTTTTGAATAAAACTCTGTTTACTGCGAAATACGCAATTATGTGAATGAAAGAGTTAGGGCTTTCGCCTTAGGTTATGTGGTGAATTCCCTTTACTCTGGAAAAGATCTTGGGTGCATGGTCTACAAGTATATCAGCCCAGAAAGCCACACGAGCCCTTCTACAATTCTTGAAGGCAACATCGCTGAGCGACCGCTTGTGAAACCCTGCACTGTGTGTGTCGTGTGCAATGTGCATCTACTTCTCTCTCTCTCTTTCCCTTTTACTCCCTTATTCCCCTCTCCCCACGTGTAGGGTAGCAAACTGGATGCAGTCTAGTTAACCTCCCTACCTTTCCTATATTCATTCTCTCTCTCTCTCTCTCTCCCAGCTTCCTACTAGAGAGCCTGTTCAGCGGAACCAGGTTCATCAGCATCGGGTTTACGGTTACAGTTTTTCCGCGTAGTCTAATATGTACAGTCACACTCAATATGACTTGCAAAGAAGAGGCGCTTGGCCTTACGAGTTCAAAGATAGTGCATGGCATCATGTTGCCCTCATTTCCTTATATAAATGTTATTTTCTAATTTGTGATCATGTCCAAGTGAGAGAACAGCGTTTAGTAGTTGAAATAATGGCCATTCGAAGCTGTGAGCACTATTTGAGCACATGAGGCCTCGCATTCCCATGTTCGGAAGTGATATTGAGCGTGACCATACACCTGACATTTCCGCGAACTTTACTAAGAAAAAGAGGAACTTCTCGACGAAATAACCGCCTTCTTGAGCCATATGAGCTGTGAATCGAATGTTAAAAATTTTCTTGAAGATTCTCAAAGGATGGGATTAGGGCGGGTGATTGCCGGCACACATTATGCAAAGTTACATCCGACTGCACCTCTCAATTCTACTCCTCTGAATTTCGCCTGTCGTAGTCCCAGCGGTTTTCACGCTAGACTCTACGCTTCGAATTAAGTTTTCGTTTCGCGAGCAAAGTTGCCAGCGCTGGCCATTAAACTTACACTAAAAACCGCCGTTATTCGAGCCAGAGAGTCCTTCGTGTCTCTAAGTTTAACGAATCGCAAAGATAAGCGATTCGGACGGGAGTGAAATGCAGGAAGCAACAGACCCACGCGCTACCAGGGCCACGTATCAACACAAAGACAAGCCGAGCCAAGTCGTAAAGCGGCCGCGCAAGGAACTAGCAACGTAAGTGCGCGTTTCAGTAAATGCCGAGCACGTACAACCCGTAGATACGCTTACACTCACACTAGTAAAGTACCCGACACGAACGCAGACGCGTGACGTGACCGGAAAACATTCATCCTAATCAAGGGATTAACCGTAAGGCAACCAAACGTAACGAGCAGGCGCACCGGGATGCGTAACTGATAGTCTAGGTCTGTGGTTCTCAGCCATGGATGTTTCGGCGACCCCTTGTTGGACCCGCGGAAGGGACGTGGGACCCCTTGAAGTTACGGAAAAGGAGGGTGGGCTCAGAAATTCAAACAACATGCAGCGTTAAATAGGTTCCTTTTATTTCTCCCTGACAAAGAACTGTCAAACTGAATTAAGTGCCATGCCAATTCGATCTCAACAGCTTGTCAAGAAATTGTGTGGTGTGCAGCCACTTTCAACCTGTTTCTAGCTACGTTTATTCTTCGAATATGCAAGGCTCAAAAGAAGTATTCTCGCGGGCGCATGCCACAGAAAACTGCAATAAAAGCTTTACGACCATCTTATAAAGAAGGGGAAACGAAAGTGAGCTCCGCCGCAATGAAATTGTATTATGCGGCGAAGAGTACCAAAAGTCTGAAGAGGCCACGGTCACGGGACTTAGTGAGCCTCCACAAAATGCGTTTTTTTTTCTTTTGAAGGATCGGTTTTGCGGACCTCCGACAGCGGAGCCGTATATGGAGAGAGTCTGGCGAATGGGCGGGGCAGTGGCATCGCGGCGCGGTGATGACGCCGGTCCCGTCACCGCTACGTCTCCGCGTCGGCGCCGTCCGCCATCTCTACGCTATCTGCGCGACGGCTGCCCAGCCTAGCTTTCTTACGCGCTGTTCGTGCGTGAGCTGTAGCGCCGCTAAACCACTTGTGAATGCGAGGTAATGTAGGAACACTGCAATTCAACTTTAATGAAGAGTACGAACATGATTCGATTTGCGATAACATTCAAATAGAAATATAGACTCCTGAAGCTGTGTACGCGGACTCCCAGCCGGCTGCGTCCTAATTGGAACGTGCGGGGCTTTTTAACGCGATGAAAAAGCTATTTGGCAGAAATTCCGGTGTCGGCGGTGGTGTCGCCGTCGGCGTCTTTAGTAGTGAGCGAAAATGCAGCGCTGGCACTGCGTGAAAATTCGATGTAGATGCAATAAAGACAGGTGCCCGAGGGCGTTGCACTGTGTCCTTCCTTGCGGCACAGTGTAGGTCTCCACAGAGAAGCGAAGAAAAGCTAGCGTTTGGAAGGCGATAGTGTGCGCGCGCAAGGGCGTGTTTGTGTGCGTGTGTGAATGTGCACGCACGCGCACGTGTCTGTGGGCTTGCGCAAGTACGCGTGCGTGTTTGCATGCGTGTGTGTTTATGCGCGCCCGTGTAGGTAAAAGTGTGTGTCTGTGTGTGCGCGCACACACACACACGCGTGGGCAAAACACACGCACGCAGTCACACATACTCACGCGTGTGCAAAACACACGCACGCAGTCACACACACACACGCACACACACACACGCACACACACACACACGCACACACACATGCACACACACACGCACACACACACACACGCACACACACACACACACACACACACACACACACACACACACACACACACACATATTCTGAATCCAAAGAGCCTCCGTTTCTCTTTTTTTTTTCGGAAGCTTAAACGATCGGACTCCTCCAGACCTATGATTCCAGCAAGCAACAACCAATTCACTGAACCAGTTCCCGCGTGAATAAGAGGATGAACACACAAACACCGTGCCCGCTGCTCCGAGGTGATGGTGGCGGGAATCTTTAACTTACTCGCTTTCTCCTTAGACATTGAAAGAGAACATCTAGTGCGCATAGATGATACTCATTTGACTCGACTACAGCGCCGCGTTCAACACTCCTTCATAGGGAAGTTGACACGCTATAAAAGTATTACAGTTAAGCGCGCGGTCCAGCCCTGGCAGTAACTGTTCCATTTGGGTACAGACATGCGCATGAAGCTTGCTACGTCACGTTTATGTAACGCACGATTAGGATACAAGGATTGTTTGAACTAGTAAGATTGCTTCAAACTGCCGCAAGATGTAGCTTAATACCGGTGTCGCATAGAGTTCCTGTATATGCTACCTTTATACAGGAACTCTAGTGTCGCACGGGCGCTTTTGGACTTCTTGATCTGACTTGATCGCTCTCAACGACATAGTCGCTACTACACGGTGCAGTCTAATCCACATCGAGTTTGGGGCAGATGTCAGCCAAATCGCGATCACGGGGCCAGATCACCATCGTCTTTATCCCGATCTGGCATCATCGCCGGATTAAAGGTGACCGTGTAGCAGCACCTGATGCGTATCGAGCATAATCATAACGGCCCTGATCGCGATCGAAAGTGTCCGTGTGACACGAGTATAACCGATGTCATCCTCATTATGCGGTAGCGTTGGCTGTGTTTTCCGTTAGCCTTCAACCATTTCTCTCCTCTAGCCAGCGTCGTACAAACATCGTCAATCACTTGCGCATACAGAATTATCCAAACAAGTTGACGGCAGGATGGCCGCGTCAATAGAGCTTAACGCTTAAAACACCACAAGCGTAACGCGCCAGCCGTTAGGCTCACTGCTAAGGCAATTAATTTGTTCTTTCATGCACTTTCTCTAATTTGTTCAGTTACGCGTGATAGCTAACTTGCATCACGTTCCGCGTGCCTTTATTTTCTGTTTATTGGTATGGTTGTAAATGGCATGTTTACTGAGTTCGTGTTGCTGATACGCTGATTGCTTGTTGATTTATTCGTGACTTAATACAGAAAAACAGAGATACAGGAAAATCCCCGAGGAATCTTTTAGATATGCATACTGTATTCCTATCACGTTTGAATGGAGTCGCCTAAATTGGCGGAGCGTTTACTTCCCAAGCAGAGACATCTTTGCTCCAATAAGGACGTGGAAAAGCAAAGAATAGGCCGAATCACAGGATTTTGTCGCACTGTACCTTACGCTTTTTCTTCATGCTTTTCGCGCACAAAACGCCTGCAGTTGTGAATTTCTAGCAACTTGCTCAAACTGGTAGCACGCCACTTCAATTCCGGTTTGTAATTATTAGGCAATTCGAGAAACGTCTACATGCGCGTATGATCATCACGATATATTTATTATCATCGCGGAGTATTGTTCTACACTCACCTGGCGCATTAATGCGATTCGCCATCCTATAGAGCGCGTTAACACTGCATACAAGAATACTGCGCTCTAGAAACGCGATACCATGCGCCAGTAGTCGCGTCGATGTGAACGCCTCTCAAGTCGTCCATGACGAGGCCAAGAGCCCACTTCGCGGAAATGCAGTATGGCTTCAGTAACTTCCTCGCGGCTTTGAGTCTAGACTAAACCTCTGTTTCGAACGGTCTTTCAGGGGCGAGGCACCTTAGGGTCGAGGCTTGTCCGTTGTCCGTTGTGCCTCAAGGTATACCCACTATACACCCACCGTCCGTGCAAAGCACATGCAAGGTATGCAAGGTACCCACTATATGCCCCCCCGTAACTTTCATGAAGTAGGGAAGCACCCACTATGCATACCAGAACAAAATAAAAGGCCGCAACACCGTAAAAACACCGACATTTAAGCACCCATCAATCAAAGCATATGACAAAAAAAATTTTAACAGTACACTAATATATATCATAATTGCGACGGAACAATGTCAAACCAACAAGCACAAACCCTTTATACTAGTCTGCGGCTTCAACGTAGACATTATGGAGCTTAGGACCTGGCCTTTGTCGTCGACTCCTTATGTCACTTTATGTCACTCAGCTTACATTACATGCATGGGACAGCGCTCGGGCAACGTATGCCATTGCTTGCTCACCCATAAGATACCCAGAGCTTCGCCCACTCGTCATGATTCACTTCGTGGAGATGCGGTGATGTTTTCTTGTTTTAGATGTGAAGCATCTTATGGCGAAGCTTAATCCGGTGGTGGTGGTGGTGGTGGTGGTGTGCCGCGTGGCCTCCCTTACTGCGCATGCGCAAACCCATTAAAAAAAATAAAAATAATAAACCTCCTCTCCCCCTCTCTCCTCTAGGCATCCCTCCCCGCGGCAGCCAGACCCTCACTGCACATGCACCCTGACGGTGCTTTCTTCCCTCTTCTTTCTTTCTTCCTTTTAACCCCTTGATCCCTTCCCCGCAGTGCAGGGTAGCGAACCGGACGCGCGCCTGATTGACCTCCCTGCCTTTCTTTCCTCCTCTTCCTCCTTCGCAATTGCTTCACTTTTCACTTTGGAACTCGCGGATGTATCAAGAGAAAAAGAAAGAGTGGCGCGGCTGGTTGTGTGAAACAAAAATTTAAACGCGGGTGAACGTCAACTATAAAGTCTCATGATTTCGCCAGCGGCGCTGAATAAGTGATGCTTGACGCAAGCGCAAGACAATCGACCGCTGCAAACATCTGTCCCGTCTGGAGACAATCCCTTAAGCCCGACTTTTGTGCATGCTTTGCTATTTTTTTTTTGAAAGTGCAAAGTACCGCAGCATTGAGTATGAAATAGACCATATCTGCTATGAAGTGTTCATTCAGGAGGCAGAATTGGGAGTTTCGTTATTTTTTTTATTTTAATTTTTTTTAAACATTTACTTTCTTTTAACGGGACGGCATCAAGGAGCTTCGCCGTTTCCGCAGAGTGAATAAAGTTCTTCTTCTTCTTCTCTCTATTTCGCTATTCCTGCTTGACCTAAACACTTCAACCAATTGACCGTTCAAAATCTTTATAAGTGGTAGCTTCGGCGAGTTAGAGCTGAACCGGTAAGCTTACGCGAGAAATGAATGCGGTATGATTTTTAAAAGCGAAGCCGTTTAACCCGACGAACCAACTGTCATCATAAACGGGTATGCGCCACAGAGATTGGGCAAATCGCAGTACTCACCACTGGTCCACTTAAAACAAGGAAGACAACAGTTAGACCAATAACAAATGGCTGCGAAGCGACGGCGGTGAGCCGAGGAGCTCGGGTACGTACAGCAAGGTAACGGGAAGGGCAACGGCGGCTGCGAGAAGACCCCGAAGCCATGGAAGGCCTACGCCAACGACGACGTGCCGGTAGATGCATGAGAGGTGCGAACGCTTGGTTTCAGCGCGATTTTCTGTCTCTGGAGTTCAAACATCCATGTCGTGTTTGTGATGACCTCTGGCTTAACTGGAAACTCTCTGATCTGAGAATCAACGTAGAAACAACCTAGCATCTCCTAGCTAAAGTCTAGTAACAATCTAGAAGCAACCAAATTAATCGTCAGAATCGTCAGGTTTCGCTGTTTCAAGCCTTGAGCGGCTTAGTGCAAGCTGCACCAATTTTTTTGCCTGCTACATTCATTTTGAAGCTAGCTATGGCCCAAGAAAGGAGCGTCGACGTAACTACACAAGAGATAATGCGGACGCTTAAGATCCTATATCAGAAAGTTTCGAGGCAAGGAAAACAACGACACTGCACCATCAAGAACTTCACTATCAACTAACAATCATAAACTGATGTTCGAAGTGGTCGTTTGAGGTTAAAACCGCCAGGCCTGCGCGGAACGCGCAGCACAGTCACAGCGAAAGCTGGGAGAGCACCATTTCTAAAACCCGTTGCAGTCTATCCTGGGGCTACTAATACAAGTACGCTTGCAAGGTACCCACTACTCCATTAATTGATTCGGTGTCTGATGACGACGAAGAATTATGGCTGAGCCCTTTGTAATGGGTTGGAAGCATTCAACGACCCCCTCGTAATGCAATTCATATTGTGTGACGCCTGGTTACACAAATGGCATTCTGTGACGCCTGGTTGTCGTTTCACTCTTCTGCCACGTTATATTGCGCATGTTAACGCGGTTCCTTCCCGACATAATGCTTGTATAGGGTTTTTGGTGCGACGGGTTTTCGAGAACAGGCATGGCTCAGTGGTAGAACACTGGGCTGGCACGGAGCGGACCCAGGGTTCGAACCCCGTTCCATCCTGAACTATTTTTCTTAATTTTTTTTTCTTATTTCGTGTGATAGCGGTTACGGACACCGGCGGCGGCGGCGGCGGCGGACAACTACGGCACCCTTGTTGTGATCTCATAACAGCTTTCGCTGTAAAAAGAATAGCAGTGTAATGCATTCTATTCAGTGGATCGTGAAAAGGAGAACAAAGATTTGTGGATCCTGCCCATATAGAGAGTAAGATTCGAGACTGATATTTAGATGATTCGCAGAATGCTTGAAACAACATTGTTGATTTAACCGAAAGATGCAATCTGGTTTTTAAGACCCGTGATCTCTTGTGTCCCATTATCCGGTTTCACCGATTTGCCACTAAATAAAACGAATTTCTCTAATTACCAAGCCGATGTGACTGTCGTAGCGTACACTGGTGTCAGTATTATGGCACCACGATTCATACAGTTGTTTTGTGACCCGCTAAACCAGCGCAACGGTGGTGTAGCGGTTACAGTGCTCGACTGCTTACCCGAAAGTCGCGGGTTCGATCTCGGCAGCAGCGGTCCAATTTCGATGAAGGCGAAATACTAGAGGTCGTGTACTGTTCGATGTCAGTGCATGTTAAATAACACGAGATGGTCTAAATTTTCGGAGCCCTCCACTACGACGTCCCTCATAATCATACCATGGTTTTGGGACGTTATAGCCCAAATATCATTATTGGTGTGGGGGGGTGATTCACCCCCCCCCTGTACAGTATCTCTGGCTATGCCAAGGCGTAGCTGGCGTAGCCAGAGATGCTCTACAGGGGCAAGGTACTGCACTGTACGCCAGGATATTGTACGGAGGGGATTCACCCCACGGGGGGGGGGGGGGGATGCGTACGGGGGGGCATGTGAATCTGTACGGGGTGGAGATGTAGAGCAATCAGGGGTGGTCTACATCACTCTCTGATAGTAGTTAACGATTTGCTGCCTCTGCAACTCAAGGGATATGTGTTCAGTGGGTCCGTCAGCGTTGCCAGACCTCTCAGAGACACAGGGCTTTGTTTGCCTGTGTTTTCCTGAAAATGTTATAAGGTATCTCAATTTAAGACCCTGACCTAGGCACTTGCAAGTAGCGCTGACAATTTTCTTAAGAAAACGCCGCAAGTGGTTACTGCAAATATGATCTCATACCGTATGAAAAGCAGATTTATGACAACTTGTCATTTTGTCCTCATCTAAACGCGGCCCCTGCCATCGGGAGCGAACCCGCAACCTGGACATGAGCAACCTGAACCCACAACCTGGACGCAAGGCAATTTGCATTTAAAGAAGGATATTCGAAATGCATGAACTTGGGCCGATAGGAAAACTTATTTTTGTTTCAATAAAACGATATGTCCAATATATATGTAAAGTACTAAGCTGTGGCGGATCAAAGCGTCCCTTCATATTTTTCTATTATTTATGCTTGCTGCCATAGTGCTAACGGGTTCAAATCAAGCTTTTTTGAGGTGGAAGTATGTTTTATTTTTTTTCTAAGATTCGTCATATTTTGTTCTGAATAGAAAAACGAGACGCAAGTTTCGAGCAATTATTTATTGATCTACACCGATTTAGCCTTGCCTTTTATAGTCGCTTCGGCAAACAAGCTGTAGTCCCTATGTCTTGTTCTTCGTATATTCATGAGACAGGCATATTGTTTGTTCGCGTTTTCTGTCGTACGACTTCATCTGCGCCGTAGCACTCGCCTAGCAACCGCCGGTGACGGCAATCGTGCTAGCGCGCTTCGCTGGATGGCGAGGAGGCATCATCGAAACCCTCACGCGCACCGGACGAACACGGGTCCCCACATTTCGGCTCGGTGTGTGAATGCAGCGCCGCGTAGTTGTTTGTTTATTCATAGTTCCGTGGCTCTCCGCCGTGCGTCGTTGCGGTGGCGACTGAGATGAGGGTCCGATACGAACGGCTGCGGCGGGCCCAGACTTAGAAGGCGACTTCTGACCATCGATTGTCTGTTGTGGGCCAGCGGCCAACCCAATTTTAGCAGCGCCAGGTGATACGGCGCGCGGCCACGATAGCGCAATCAAAATGTACGCTGTCTCTCTCTTTTATTGCTAGAAGGTCCCCTTTGTTCATCGCAAAAAAAAAAAAAAAAATGAAGGCAGCTTCGCACTAGTGGTGCCAAGCCTGAAGGAAGGGCGGAGCTGGGCAGCCTTCTTTGTTTCTCTTTATTTTTCTCTTTCTTTCTTTCTTCCTTGCTTTATTTCTTTGTCTCCTTTCCCGGTTCTTTTTTTCTGTCTATTTTTGCCTCTTTAATTCAGTTTATTTCCATCTTTCTTCCTATTTTTTTTCATTTCTTTCTCTATCTTTCTCTATTTCTCGCCTGCCTTCCTCTTTTCTTTCTATTTTTATACGTGGTTATTCCTGCGTGGATTTCCTCGTGGCCGTGTGCTTATTATTAATTATCCCTTTCATAACCCTTCCGTCACCTTGTGGGACACATCAGAACTCATTAGCAATAGACAGTTTACATTGTCTATTGTTTTAAAGAAAAATTCGTGAGTACTTTTTCTTCCTTGCCTAATGCTTATTTTTTTTTTTGCAGCATTCTGTATAAACGCCACATGAGTGAAATCATTACTGTTTGTACCACGCTTTTTTGTTTTTATCACGTTTATTTTATTAGTGTTCGTTGTATCCATGAATGCACATACGTAGTCACTTAGTTTGTTCCTCTGTCTAATTGCTCAACTGTTGTGTTTCTACGATATTCTTCGAATTTTTTTCTGTTCTTTTTTTCATGCTCTCACTGTACTTTATTTGTTAAGAGCTTGCATTTCGAAACTGCTGCCATGAACCCTCAGGCATTGTCAAGTTGTTTTACAACCGCTTTTCGCCTGAGGGACCCCCAACTGGTTGGAAAATAAAGATCTGATTTGATCTGATCTGTTTGTGCATACGTGGAAGTAAGAACTCGAATTATGAGAACAGAAACCAACTTTGTTTTTTAAGCGACTCTGAATCAGGACCGCATGTCGTGTTTCGCGGAAAATCTGCTGCTAAGCTTTCAGGAGTTGTCGCTGCTCGGCACATTCCAGCGACTACATCTTACCGAAACAGTAAGCGCTTGTTGACTTTTCGTTTCCGTAAACTTGTGCGCCAAGTCGACGAGGGACTCGTAAAGCTGCGCTGAAATACTTTGTTCAGTTCTTCGAAAGCTTTTACTTGTGACAGTTTGGAACATGCGCGTGGCGGTGACATGTTAGACGTGGCTGAACAGTAGAAAAACAAAAGTCACAGTTTCGCCACAAGGCGAAGCAATGAATGCGATAGCAACAAATTGGAATGGCAAGTGACGAATGGGAAGCACGTCGAAACGTGCAGCGCGCTGCTCACGCACACATGACGCACGAAAACAACACGCAACAGGACGAGAGCGAACTAAAAACATTTACAGCTCAACACTTAACGCGCTGCTCAAACAAAAACGGCGCACGAAACGTATTCACAGGTACAGACGATCGCGAACTAACAAGTGTCACAGTTGTTACATCGCTGTGTTTGAAAAGCGCGCTCTTTTCGCAAACGGGGGGACTGCAGCGAGCGATCCTGAGAGCGCGCGTCGCGACTAATCCAGCTAAGCCCCGCCGAGCGCGGCCTTTGCGCCATCTCGCTGGTAATGCTGAAAACACGCTGAAAACTCGCTGTATATTGTCACGTGCTCGTGACGTTGACGAAGGTAGTAGGCAGTAGTCCAAGATGAAACACTTTATTTGGGCCGAACTTGTGGCCGGTAAACTGAAGGTGAGATTACAGCAATAAACGCTGGCACTGATAGCGGCGAACAGAGCGTCGGCCGGCGAACAACTGAACATCGTTGGAGCGCGCCGGCTTTTATGCATCACGCGTCGAACATTCTAGCCTTATCACTGGTCATCACGCAAGCTCAGGAATAATCTCGAGTGGTCGCGTCTTGCGCGCAATCTTAACAAAACGATCTACAATAATCGCGAAGGTTCTAGAACAATAAGGCGCGGTTTGAGCTGAGCTTTGCTGACGGTCTTTGTGGGCGAAAACCGAATACAACGAAAGTGAAAATAAGAATAGCGCGTGGCAATATAAATAGCTCGCCGTTTGAACGTTGAAGGTCGTTCGCCTTCGTGGCTGAGTGGTTAGCGCCGCGCTGCAGAGCAAGATGTCCCTGGTTCGATGCCGCGCGTCGGAAACATTCTTCTGAATGATTTTTCTTTGAGGTTTTTATAAATATATATATACATATACATATACGGGATATGACGGCGACGGCGACGCCAACGCCGACGGCTAAAACCAGCCGAGAGTGGCCATATAAAATTGCTATCGCAATAAAAATAAATTAAACTGTCCCCATGGCCAAACGCTATGTGAGAACAGGCACAAGCTTAAGACCTCACGAGTGGGTCGTTAAATTATTTCGGCGTGAAGATTACTTTACTTTGTCCATGTTCATTCTTGCTACTTGAACTCTACCGATTGCGTAGACATGTCCCGCTATTACATGTATTCAATATAACTTTTAACTTGAACCAGAACCACCAGTTTCTATTTTTTTAGATGAATTTTTATGAATATTCCTAAAATCAGAAGGGCCCGACCAGATATGCTTAGAGGAGAAACACGGGTGTCCGGTAAGTGCTTCTGCCACAAATATGTACAGAGGGGGGGGGGGGTGTCAAAAGTTCCCAGGCCATGCTTCTATAGGAATACATGGGAGATAGTGGCCTTGAAACTTTTGACCGAGCCCTGTACGTGATTAGTTTGTCAGTTAGGCGGTGTGATTGCATTCGTACAGCAACAATGCAGAGCTAAAATGCGTGGATATTAACAGTGGAGGTGTTGATTCTAGGCCGTAGTTGCTTTGTCGGAAACAGAAGGATCATCATCACGAACTGTTTGTTTGTTTGTTTGTTGCCTGGTTTTATGGCTGGCACACACTCTCTTCGTCCTCTTCTTCATCGTTTCCGTCTTCTTCAACTCCTTGCTTCGCTCCCAGAACACGTGCGCCGATTTCTCCGGCGCGGCATACAACAACCTGATGGGCGAAAGAACGAATACAGAAGGAGAGAGCTAGAAAAAGAGAGAGAAAGATAGAAAGAAAGCGGTAGAGGAAATTTCTTGGCGAGGCGGTATTCGAACCCGTGTTCCCGCGATTCGAAGACGAGCGCCTTATAACCACTCGGCTGTCCAGGTACGCTGGCAGGACATTGTTTAGCCTTGTACAGTATAGTAGAGCTAGGGGGTTGGAAAGGAAATTGAGGGTGAGGAGAAAAGATTTAAGATTTGTAGTTGAAGAGGAGGGAAAGGAGGAGGAAAGAGAACGAAGCAAAGAAACAGAAAAAGAAAGAGAAAAAAAAGAAAGAAAGAGAAAAAAAGAAAGAAAGAGAAAGAATCAAAGAAAGTGAGAGAAAAAATAAATAGAGAGAGAGAAAAAAAGATAAAAATGAAGAGGAAGCTAGCGAGAAAGCGAGAGAGAGAAGGAAAAGGAAAGAAAAGAGAAAGAGCGAGAAAGACAGAGAGAGAAAGTCACTTACAAAGAAGTGAGTGAGAAAGAGAAGTGAGGGTAAGGAGGAGGAAAAGGAGGACAGGAAATAGTGAAGCATAGCATAGAGAGTATGAGCAAAAGAGAAAAAGGGAGAAACAAATGTAGAAAGAGAAAGAAAGAGTGAAAGAGAGACAGAGAAAGAAAGAAAGACAGACGAAGGAAATTAGAAATCGAAAGAGAGAGACAAAGGGAGAATTAGGAAGACGAATAGAAAGAGCAAGAAAAAGAAATAGATGAAACGAGATAAAGAAATAAATACAAATAAAGGAAGAAAAGGAGAGAAAAAAAATGGCAAGAAAGAAAGAAAGAAAGAAAGGAAGAAAGAAGGAAAGAAAGAAAGAAAGCAAGAAAGAAAGAAAGAAAGCAAGCAAGAAAGAAAGAAAGAAAGAAAGAAAGAAGGAAAGAAAGAAAGAAAGCAAGAAAGAAAGAAAGAAAGCAAGCAAGCAAGAAAGAAAGAAAGAAAGAAGGAAAGAAAGAAAGAAAGCAAGCAAGAAAGAAAGAAAGAAGGAAAGAAAGAAAGCAAGCAAGAAAGAAATCAAGAAAGAAAGAAGGAAGGAAAGCAAGAAAGAAAGCAAGAAAGAAAGAAAGCAAGCAAGCAAGAAAGAAAGAAAGAAGGGAAGAAAGAAAGAAAGCAAGAAAGAAAGAAAGAAAGAAAGAAAGAAAGAAAGAAAGAAAGAAAGAAAGCAAGCAAGCAAGAAAGAAATCAAGAAAGAAAGAAGGAAGGAAAGCAAGAAAGAAAGCAAGAAAGAAAGAAAGCAAGCAAGCAAGAAAGAAAGAAAGAAGGGAAGAAAGAAAGAAAGCAAGAAAGAAAGAAAGAAAGAAAGAAAGAAAGAAAGAAAGAAAGAAAGCAAGCAAGCAAGAAAGAAATCAAGAAAGAAAGAAGGAAGGAAAGCAAGAAAGAAAGCAAGAAAGAAAGAAAGCAAGCAAGCAAGAAAGAAAGAAAGAAGGGAAGAAAGAAAGAAAGCAAGAAAGCAAGAAAGAAAGAAAGAAAGAAAGAAAGAAAGAAAGAAAGAAAGAAAGAAAGCAAGAAAGAAAGAAAGAAAGAAAGAAAGCAAGAAAGAAAGAAAGCAAGCAAGCAAGAAAGAAAGAAAGAAGGGAAGAAAGAAAGAAAGCAAGAAAGAAAGAAAGAAAGAAAGAAAGAAAGAAAGAAAGAAAGAAAGAAAGAAAGAGAGAAAGAAAGTCGCACTTCCTTCATGCTTGGCAACATTAGTGCAAAGGAGCTTTTAGTTTTCGTTTTTAATATGAAATACATCACTCGCCCTATACTCCTAGTACGTAGACGGGCGCACTTCCAAACTGTCTCGCACATCCTCTTGCGTATACTGCGGCGTTCCACACGCAGCAGTCGTAGTTGGGGGCCGGCTCTGCTATGAGTTATATAGGAAAGATGATGCGGCGAACAGGAAGCGAAAAAGGTATGATGCGAACATTCTCGGCAGCCGCGTGACGTGTTTCTGGTAATTACTGCTCGCATTTGGCACTCCGCGCTTCCATGCCGTTCTGTCCGGCAAGCAATCCCGTGCGTCACCGGTGCTATGTTAGGCGCGAAGTCCGGAAGTGCTGGCTCTGCAACAATCCCAGCGTAAAAAAATGGATCACGGGACATCGCTACACCGCGGCCGGAGCGCCCGGAACGGCGTTTGAAGATGTTTCTCGCATTTTCATTGCTTATAAACACCGTTCTCTGTCGTTGAACTGAACGACTGCACTTTTTGAACGAAAAAAAAAACAAAACAAAAAAACAAAGGACGTGTATGAATGAATGAATGAAACAACTTTATTGCTAGATCCGGCTAGTTACTTGGTCCGGACCAGACCGCTCAGATGGAGGATGGAAGACCTTGTCTCCCACTAGCCTCCCTGGCCTGCTGGATAGCCCAGGTTTGATCTTGCAGATCGGAGCTGAGCAGCGTTGTACGCCATCGCTCCCGGAGAGGTTCTGGGGAGTCTGTCTGCTGATATGACACCCCTATAGCATGTGGCTTAGGGAGACCGCTTCTATTTTACAGGCTTTACATATCCGAGTCTTGGCAAATCTCGGGAAACATCCTGTGTAGCTGAGCAGGGCCTGGGAAAAGAATTAGTTTGTAATTTGCGCCAATCTCTCGCCTGTTTTCTGTCTAATTTTGGGTGAGGCGGAGGAAAAATCCGCCTCAAGTCACGGTGATACTTGGTATATTCTCTGTCTTATACTAAAAGGACGTCGCTTAGAGAAATTAAAGGTGAATTGTTCAGATACCTCATCGGAAGTGTCGCCTCCTAAAACAAATAAAGGCTGCTTCGCACTAGTGGTGCCAAGCGTGAAGGAAGTGTGGAGCTGGGCAGCCTTCTCTGTTTCTTGTCGGTTTTCTCTTTCTTTCCTCCTCTCTTTCATTCTTGTTCTCTTTCCCAGTTTCTTCCGTGTCCTTTTCTCTTTACTTCTATTTTTCTTCCCAATTTCTTTCTTTCTCTCTTGTTATGTTCATCGCTTGCTTCCTATTTTTACAATTTTTATGCATGGTTTTGCCTGCGTTACACCAAGCTACGACAGCATACGACAGCCCGGGCCCCTAAAGTGCTCTACACTCAATATCACGATCAAGGCACTCGAAGAACAAGAGGAAGAAGACATTTCTTCGGCGCAAGCGCGCGCTGAATATGCTACAGATGGCTATGCTATATGTTGTTTTTCCTGAGTTAAGCCAAGCGACGACGACAGCATACGATCACAGCATGCGACAGCATACGACAGCTCGGTCCCCTAAGTGCTCCGCACTTTAAAAACTTGGCTTCGAACGTGAGCCGTGAAAGCACTGCCCTACCCTCAGATTCCACCCCCCTCCCCCCCCTCTTATCGTACGCAGGAAAGCGCCTCTGGCAGTCGCTCCTTGTAAACACGCACAGCCCTCACAGCTGCCTCCGAGCAGCTGCCAAGGTTATATCACGTGACACAGCGGTATGGTGGCAAGCGCTCTTGCATGGTGTCTGGTCGCAACAGGCGGAAAAAGTCATGACCTCCGAGATTGCGCACCGGTAGGAGGCTCTTTATGGAAAAGAGAGAGTGAAGTTTTGTGTTTGCTTTTCCGTTTGCAATTGGATAACCATTCTTATTTGTCATGCAGGATGTGGACAAATGGAAAAGCCATGGTGGTTATAGCTCGATCTCTGCACAGCAAGACAAGATATAACAGATTAGAACAGAAAAACGGGGCTAGCATATGGCTCGCTGGCTCGGCATGCAGAGCTCGCTTGACATGCCACACTTGCGGCTGGCTTGCAGACATAGCTGGCTTCATAGGCGTGAGCAGGGTTCCCCTTCAGGGGTGTCGAAGGTTCATAACAGCACATCCTCCCCTATTGGGTCGGTGTAGGGGCAGACTTCGCGCACCCACCGCTTAGGTAAATAGGGTGCCCCCCCCCCCCCCCCCCCCGCGCATGCCTATGGCTGGCTTCTCATCCCATGCATATTGTTAGCGAAGGTGGTTGGAAAAGAGCAAAGGCTACTTACGTAGAAAAAATCTTTGCGAAATCGGCCCCAGAAACTTTCTTCCTTACTTTCATTTTTTTCCTTCAGTCCCCTCTTTCCTTAGGACTGAGACGTCATTGTCACGCAATCTCGGCGTAATCCGACTTCCGTCTCTTCTTCTTTTTTTTTTTCGTCGCTGATTGGTTCGATAAGTAGCTGTCGCTCTTTCAGTTTCCAAAGTTGGTAAATCGAGCAAGAAAAGGGTAGCCCAAAACAGTCGCATGCGGACCAGCGCGACCTTCTGCGATCGACTCAGTCGCGAGACCGGGGCGACTATATAATCTGCAACCGGCGCGCAGGGCTTCTTCAAGTATGCGAGCTGCAGCGTACAGGATGGCACGTCACGCGAAAGTGTCCTCCGACGAGATCAATCGAGAAGCAAGACAGCAAGAGCTCGTACGCGAAGTGTGTGTGTTCAGTTTCGGAGCGTTCAATATATCCTTTCTCTTGGGGCACAATCACGCCCACGCGAAAGTGCTGGGTGACTTCTCATGAGCAGAGCCTGATGAAAGTGTAAGAGATAGTTCCCCGCCTTGCGCAAGTCACCGTTCCCGAAAGTAGTACCTCGATAACTCGATGCATTTTTTGTTGGTCGGGCGTTAACGTATAAAATACAACGATTGAATAGTGCACTGGTACGTAGTTTATATTGGCTTTCCTGTACAATTATGGCGCGTGAAACTGCTGATAGACAGATAGATAGATAGACAGACAGACAGACAGACAGACAGACAGACAGACAGACAGACAGACAGACAGACAGACAGACAGACAGACAGACAGACAGACAGACAGACAGACAGATAGATAGATAGATAGATAGATAGATAGATAGATAGATAGATAGATAGATAGATAGATAGATAGATAGATAGATAGATAGATAGATAGGGTAGGCTAACCACAAGAGAACACGACTGGGCTGCCCTGTACATGTGAAAGAAAAAGGGAGAGTAAACGAATGAGAACAAGTGCCTGCGAGAGGCCGTCGTCATTACGACAATGTCGCTGCCTCAGTAGCGTATAAAAACACTGCCTAGTGCACAGTCACGGTGTGTGTGTGATTAGTTTTATCGCGAAGCGAGCTAGAAGTAACGAAAAGTAAAAAAAAAAAAACCAACTTGCTTGCTAAGTGTACGAAGATCGCCACGAGTCGTTTTCAACGAGCTCGATCTTTTCGCTTTACTTTTTAATTTCTCCGGGGCGACGTTTTGAAGCAGTCTCACGCATTGATTGGCTGGCTGCCAATCGAAGTTCGCTCGCTGAGCGAGCGGCAAAAAAGCTTAGCTTGTGCAGCGAAACCGTACGCGAAGGTCAGGTCGAAAATAGTACCCGCCTGGCGGTGGTGAAGTGTGACTGCCGCGCTCGTTGCTCGCGTATTGATGGCCGCGAAGCGAAACAAGCAATGAGAGTTGCAGGAAAGCCTCCATGCGGACGCTAAAATTACTCCCGATTTTCAATATGACCGAGTCGCGCATGAGATACGTGAGTCGAACTAAGGCAAAACATCAAATGCCGCTAAGAAAGGCAAATGAAAACAAAAAGATCTCTCGGTACACGCATTAGCGACAGTATACTGAAGCACTCAACACCGGCAGCAAAATGAGGCGCGCAGCTTTACTGACTAAGACGGCGCAGTAGTGGCTCTCTCTACGAAAGATGTCAATACTTCGTCTTTTATTTATATATATCGGTCCGTATCTCCTGTGCAGCCGTGTCCGAGCGAATTATAGGAAAGTTGACAACAAGGAAAACTGAAATCGATCGTTAAAAGACAGAACAACAGAAATTAGAGTGTTTCAGCTCGTCTAAATATACCCTAACGTACAGGGATCACCCAGTTTTCATTCGTGTCTACAGCGGCAGTAATAAATACAATGGGGACATCTCGTGACACATTGTGGCCTTACTACGCGGCGGTTCTCGTCGATGGAAGAAATCATGAAAAGGTCCCCGAAAAGGTTTCGACGATCTTTGCGAAACCTCTTGAGCCGTTGGCGTAAGTCGTTCGACTCACGCACTGGCCGAGCTGCGTAAACCACCATGTAATACGTCGTATGGTTTTTACGTGCGCGAATTGCTAGAGGTCGCACTGTTGTAAGCCTGCCCTTGATTTGGGAAGTGAAATTGTCGACCGGTGTTGCTCGTGTGACCGGTGTGGTTGGCTTCTTGACGTTTTCAGCGCAGGAAAAATGTATCAGTGGCCTGGTTTTCGGTGGTACCCGGTGCCGCAAATCCCAAGCGTACAAACACAATAGCAGCTTCCAGGATATTCTACGTGGCAGTGAGTCGAACTGCCACGTAGAAGGTCGAGGAGGCAATGCACGGCTCTCTAGAAGAATGCGTTTATAGGTTGGTCTGTTACATAACTTATGCAGTAGTTTCATAACTTCGCAAGTTAGAATTGTCGCTGCTGTTCGGGGTGCTGGCCGTGGTAACGTGGTTACTGCGCTTGCAGTAACTTCGAACCATGTCGCTAATTTTATAACAGCCATTCATTTGTATACCTTCAGCGTAGCTGCAAATAAAGCCATTGTACCACTGATTAGTTTATCGCAACGCAGAAATGTTTCTTAAGAGTGCTGTTTCTTGGACCAGTTGGAAATTCATACTTGGAAGGGTAGAAGTCGCGAGAACGCTTCCGTCTGTGTGTCCGTGTGCCTTCCTTTAGTCCGTGTCCACTAGCGCTACGCTTCCAGAAAGGTTATCCGCTTATGCTCATTGCAATAAGTTCGCCATCGTCATCATGATCATGACGGTCAGCGCAAAAAAGGCCGTGAAATAGAAGAAAGTACACGACACAAGCGCTGTCTAACTGAAAATTTAATGGATAAAACGTAGCATATATAAGCAGAAAGAAGACGCTAACAAAACCTTATCAACCCCGACCAAACATCAAATCCCGTATGCTGTAAATGTGAAACCTCAGCATCAGTTAGAGCAATTGAAGGCTGGCCCACGCACCTGCCTTTCGCTTTTATAACTTCAAATGCTTCTGCGATTTCACGCGTGCTCTGCCGCTTGTGCCTCATCCCACTTCTGCGGTTTTGTTTAGCTCAGCTGCGCAACCGCACTGCCGGCAATGGAGGGAGAGATGCGTGGACGGTATACCTTTCAGAGAGCTAGCTTGCTCTCGTAGACGGACGTTGAGACATCGTCCCGTCTGTTCGATGTACGTACCACCGCATGACAAAGGGATGGAGTACACCAGTCCGCTGGCACAGTCGGCGAAACGCTTAGAGTGCTTTATAGAGCACAATTCACCGCTGTAGTGAGGAGGCACAAGGACCAGCGCACGCGTGAAATCGCAGAAGCGTTTGGAATAATTAAAGCGAAAGACAGGTGCTTGAGCCAGCTTTCAATTGTTCCCACCGATGCTGAGGTTTCATATCTACAGCATATGTGATTAGACGCTTGGTCGGGGTTGATAAAGTTTTGTTAGTGCCTCGTTTCTGCTTGTAAAGCCACGTTTTTATTACGATAGCAATTATATGGACAGTCTCGACGGGTTTTTGCCGTCGCCGTCGCCGTCATGTCGCGTATGAAGTCCAAATTGATAAGAACCCCCTGCGCATCGTACGTTCTACCAGCGGGTAATAGCGGGTGAGCGGGAGCGGTGAACGCGGCTGAAGCGGCGATCAAACGAGCCGGCATCTCCGTCGCTCCGATGCGCATGCGATAAGATCCCCCCCAACTGTTCAACCGGCCCCGCCCGTCGTTCGCGAGCGTGAAAAGACGCGCGGGCGCGCGCGTTATCTCCCCATCTCGGGAGCCGACAGCGGGCCGCCAGTGTACCCTTCTACGTGCTGCGCTCTCAAAGCGAAGAGAATGTGGTGTGCAGAGTGTCCCTGGAGCGGCCGTATTCTCTTAAACAAGCGTTTTCTAGAGTTGCGTGAGATCGGATCCAAAAGAGTTAGCTGCCAGCCTCACTTCGTATAACATTACAATTTGTTGCTATCGCATTCATTGCTTCACCCTTGCGGTGAAACTGTTGACTTTTTTCCATTCCCTTTCAGTTGTTAAAGAGCGCTTGTGCCGTGTATTTTCTTGCCCTTCGTATTCTTTTTTGCGTTGACCGTCATGAGTATGTTTTAACTAGCCGAATTTGCTACATTACGTCGTAATAATCTACAAGCCAAGCTCATCACGGCACCTACCTGCCTTTATCGCCGTTTGACCATATTTATGAACTTATCTTGCATCATCATCATCTTCACACACACACACACACACACACACGCACGCACGCACGCACAGTCACACACACAAACACGCACACACACGCACGTACACACACGCACGTACACACACACACACACACACACACACACACAAACACACAAACACACACACACACACACACACACACACACACACACACACACACACACACACACACACTCACACACACACACACACACACACACACACACACACACACACACACACACACACACACACACACACACGTCTGCAGTCCTTCACATTTAACACTGAACACTTCACGTGATTGGAACCACCATACCTCGTTTCGACAAGTCTCGTTTCGACAACGGATCTGTCTTACTTCAGACAGTCCTCACTTGCCCTGCTTCACTGTAACTAACTGTGACATATAGCGAGACATTTTGTTTATATCACGCGGCTTTTCTTTTGTCGATATTTCTCGTAGCGTTCTCCCTTACAGCTCCACCATTACCTTTCCTTTGTAGCCCACTCTCACCTAAGATGCATTTGCGTTTGAGTCTATATGAAACGAACGAACGAATGAATGAATGAATTCAAGAGAGCTGATCTTATCGAAGCGCAGGTTCGTAAACAAGATGGGTGAGGTGGGTGTTATAGCTCACCGTCAACTGCACTTCGGAATCAAGAAGCTGACTATCCTTCCGGTCTTTGGGACAAATGTCATTGTATTTTTCATGCGTGCCAGAGGAGTTCCGAATCTTGTGCTTAAAAAAAAAATAAATAAAAAAATCAAGAAATGGCAGTCTTTGCCTCTACCTGTCCTGGCCTGTATTCCAAACCCTCAATAAGCTGTAAGTACTTCCTAAACGGTGTATACCTGAAGTATTAGCCCTGTGTACTCTCTTGTTAGCCCGTGCTCCCTGCTTCACCAGGTACCACATCACTGTTTCGCTATATCACTATGTTATCGTCACTCTCTAGAGCAGTGGTTATAAAATGGAGGTCCGCGGTCAGCGAAGCCATTTATGAAGGTCCGTGAAACCCGTCCTGGAAAAAAAAGAAAGACAAGTTGTTTGGAGACACATTGTCTGATGAAAGCGACCCCTTCGGACTTGTGGTATCCTTCTCCGCATAACGTTGCTGCATTGCGGTGGATCTGACTAATGCTTTCCTTTCTTGATGAAATCGCTGTAAAGCTTTTGATTCTGTTCCCTAAGACGTATACACGCGATCATGCTTTTGCTAGGCTTGCACATTTGAAGAGAAAACACAGCTAGAAACAGGTGAAAGTGGTTGCAGCTCGCCAATTCAAGGACAAGCTGTTGCGATGAATTTGGCGCAGCATTTTCACGCAGCATGTTGTGTTAATTTATGCCCCCCCCCCCCCCCCCCCCGCTCTCTCTCTCACTGCAAGAGGTACCTCATCACTTTCCCCGGTCCACAAGGTGTCCTCGAAATATCCATTGCTGAGAACCACTGCCGTTGACATTGTCACTATATCAGCGTTTTTGCGGTCGTATACCTCTCCGGCAACCCGGTATTCTGAAAGCGCATTTCCAGAGGAGCTAATGCACTCTTTTACGGCGCCAATACAACTACAGTGTTGTCGATATGTCGCACTTGTGCTTCCTAGTTTTTTATTGGCTCTCGGCACGAAACGACGGGCTCCACCAACAGAGCTGATAGCGAGCCGCGTCGCTTCAGTTTGCCCTCTGCTCACGGTACACAGCCGTAAACATTGACTGTTTCTGTCGCCACTGTATCGCGTCAGTTCAAGGCTGGTGATGTTGGAAGTTTGTGTACGATTCATCGATATGACGCGTAGCCGGCTGCAGTGGGACAAGAAGGAGGAGGCATACTACACCATACTCCATTACGTTATATTATAGCAGTGCTACTGATGAAAGGCAATGAATTAATGCGAAATCCGTTTATGGCCCAAGGGTTGAAAAATCTGGCGTAGTTGGCGCCAACAAAAAAAGGTGAAAAAAAATTAAGGCAGCTTCGCACTAGTGGTGCCAAGCCTGAAAGAAGTGCGGAGCTGGGCAGCCTTTGTTTCCCTTCGATTTTCTCTTCTTTCTTTCTTCCTTTCTTTCTTTTTTTTTTGCCGCTTTTTGTTTTCTTTCTCTCTCTCTTTTCTATTGATTTCTTGCTCTCCTCTTCTTTCTCTCGGTTGCTCTTTCTATTTTTCTTGCCTATTTTTTTTTCATTCTTTCTCTCTCTTCATATTTCTGGCTTGATTCCTCTTTTTTTATTTTTACGACAGCCCGGGCCCCTAAAGCGCTCTGCACTAATCATCACCAAGGCGCTCGAAGAACAAAAGGAAGAAGACTTCTCTTTGGCGCGAGCGTCTGCTCAAAATACTACAGATGTCTATGCTATTCATGGTTTTGCCTGCGTTACGCCAATCTACTACAGCACACGGCGATGACAGCATACGACAGCCCGGCCCCCTAAAGTGCTCCGCATTTAAAACTAAGTTAGGAAAGTTTATCTTAAGGATCGCCAGCAGCGTCCTCACTTTGTCTTTGCGAAAGCGTGAAGCCAAGGCAATAAAGAAGCGTCAGGAGATCTTCTAGGAAAGCTGTTGAATTTTACAATGTATTTTTCTGTAAACGTATTAGTGCGTCTTGATGGGTTCGAGGATGTGCTACGTTTGGTTTAACGTGCTATTCTTGCGTGCCGAACCAGTGGTAAAGCAACAAGAAATTTTGAAAATAAGGCCAACAAGTACACTTTAACGAATGCCTAACAGCTTTCCCGTCAAGTTACGTTAGCGTCAAATGAGACTCGAGAGGTTTTTTTTTTTTTCGATTGCCTCTCTGAAGCAGGTTAACTGCTGTAAACAGCTTGCTGTCAAGGCTGACATTTATTGCTGCCAACAAACGTTAACTTGTGAGCAGTTCACATGTCGACAAATGCCTTGATCAGCGGAGTTAGCTAGAGATAGGATCTCCCATCGAATACACGACACACGTTGCTGATGTTTGCCACAGCCGTGAGACAAGTGCCGTGGAGGGTCTACCGCTTGGAGAGTTGCCCGCTATGTGCCACCAGCAATAACATTTTGCAACGTACGTCGTTGTTCTATAGCAACACTGTAGTTCGTTGAATTTACAGGACGAAGAGCAGACAAACATTTTAGCGCTATGTACGTTAGGTAGAGCTGTCTACCAACTGAGAAAAGTAGTTGATAGGCAGGAATGAAAATAGTAAAAATGAGCCCGTTCTTTAAATGACGATCTAACGTACCTTGCCTGTGAGCTGTCATCTAAGCGCGAGACCATCACGCAGGGTTAAGAAATTTCAGACCTGTCAAAATATTATGTTTAATACGACAGTGACCTCTGTTGAAGCTAAAGGATAACCGAAAACGGGGTGGTGCAGAAGCTTTACTTACTGCTCAATTCGAGAATGAAAAAAATTAGTGCAAGTTTCACACCGAGAACTGTACAAATTGCAGAGCAGAGCTGAGGATTCGCCGGCCTCTGTTGACGCTTGGATTGTGTTTTTCGGAGTCGTAGCTGCCGGTTCGCCTGTTTTTGCCGGCGCTTGGCTTGTGAGTCTGAGTCTTCGGGAGCTGAGGGTTACCTCGCATTTGCTAGAGTTTCGCCTCCGCTTCTCTTTTCCGTAGATCTGCGTCTGTCTGCCGTCGTTGGCGTTTCGCTGTCGCATCGCTGCCTCGGCCAGATTAATTATCCCGTCGTCGACGCTAGCGCTCACGGGCAAGCAAGCGCTGCCGTTCGCGATGGGGAAGGAAACCTTATTTGTCAGGCAGTGGCGCCCTCTCATGACCTATTTTTGGGTATTCACTTGACCTGTCGCTCCTTTTTATTTGCTATAGAATTTATCTGTAGCGCCTTCTTTTGACTTATTGTGGTACTGACTTGACCTGGAGCTAACTCGTTAGACCTATTCTGGTACTTTGAGCGTGACGCCAAACGATCACTCGAGGCGGCATGAGACGATAGAAGACGACAGCGTGGGCTCCTAAAAAGTTTCGCACTTAAAAGTGGTTGCCCGTGGCGATTCAAACCTTCGATCTTCGGAAGTTACCCAAGGAACGTGGCCTAGCTTTTTGGATGGCGGGGTCTCCACGGCGTTCGAGGCTGCATATCTTTTGGGCTGCCTTAAAGTATCCGGCTACCACCAGTGGTAATAATGTCCTACATATCGTGGTTGTGCCACAATATCATTCCGTAACCGAGAAATATGCATCCAATGTGTCGGATAGCAGTACTCCATACAGTTCACTAATATCAGCGGATCACGAGACACACGGGCTCCCATGCAGCCATTTGTCGTGTTCTCTCGCTGCATGATCTTACCAGTGTCAAAGAAGTATCGGCACCGCAGATCGTATTACTCGATGGGAAAATATGTGCCTGGTTTTCGCTTGCGCAGCGTTCTCATTTGACGAGGCGCTTGCTACAAACGCTATTGTTACAAATATTATGTAGCGCATTCTGGTCTACTCTGAATAATCCTTATCCTATTTCATTTGATTTGAGTGTAAATGGGACGAAGCTGTCTGATTATGCAGCTCGAGATAAATGTTTGGAAAGTGATCACACAGGTACATATGGTGTTAATATCCCTAAACAGACAGCCAGAGTCGTGAAGGCGTTATCTGAGGCACGATTCACGGCTCTGGCCAGGTAGTGGATCCAACTTCTTCACGAGAATCAGGTCTTCAGTGGGTACGTAATTGAGCGTACCCAGTGGCGTGTGCGTTCTCCAGGTTGGTATTCGCTAGCCGGTGGGATGACAGTGTGTATACTTGGCCGCACAAGTGACCAAAGCACGCCGTCTCGGGCCACAGATGCTTGACAGCTTGGCTCGCTTCCAACCACACTCAAATGACTCACCAGAGGTCGAGAGTCCGGCGTAGTGACTTCACGTACGGAGGTTGGTGTCCCATTTCTATTTAGTAGGCGACAGAGTGAATGACGGCGAAAGAGAGCGAACGCGGAGCCTGTCGTGATCATGAACCCCTGGCTTCTAACCTCGTTTTCTTCCTCCGTCACGCGCGCTGGCCCTTCGGTCGGAGCTCGTGCGCAAGCAGGTCGGGCACGTGCACTCAGGCTGGCTTCGCTTGTCCTAACGGGGTTGTCGGCGTTTCGTTTGGTTCGCGACGCCTGTAGTGCGCAGAGTGGTTAGCGTAGCACTCGAGCGCTGGCATTTTCTGCGGCAATATGTAACAACGAATGTTACATTGCTACAGGCTGCGGAGAGCCAAAACTTCAAACACAGTTGGCGTTGCCCCAACAAGAATCTGCGCTCAGAATGCGCATTAGGCAGTAACATAATTGTCGGTGAATTTTTTTCTCGTCACTGCGCACCTCCTACATCATACTTTATGAGGTTTATTGCATTATTTACTGGATGAAGTTTCACTTTACTATAACAGCAGAGCCTTCGGCGCCAAACGTTACTACGCGAAGAGGTAAAGCACAAACCCGATTACAATACTATGAGAGAAGAATCGCTTGCATCAGTTATTGTACTGCCACGTGCTCTCGGTGTGTATTATCGAGAAGCTATCTTAGTCTAAATTGTGGCCTCGTCGTCGTAGTAGTAGTAGTCGTAGTATTAGTAGTAGTAATAGTAGTAGTGGCAATAGGTATCACGCAGATCACGTGGCCTAGGTGGGGGGAGTGAAATAGAAAAAAATGAGAAGTGGTGATGGTGATGGTCACTTTCGGTAAAAATATACCGAGAAAGCAATTCACCGTTTCATTATTTGCATAAATTAAAAACTCACATTAATCGAAATACACCAAGGCAAGGAAAGTCAATTGGTACTTTCCTTAATTACATTAAGTAGATATACATTAATAAACCAATGCGTAAGAGGGTCATGTAGACAACAGGGAGCGCACACGTGGCAGTATTCCGGCTGTGCCGTGAAGTGTTCGCTGAAATGACATTGATTGAGCCCGCAGGTCACGTGATCCCCTGATCTCAGCTCACGCTTTGCCCAGTCAAGTGTAAGCTAAAGTGGTTGCACGGGCGAGTTGGTACGACATACTTCACATAAAAACAGCGCAGAGAGGCAGAGGACCACTGAAAGGACACAGACAGCAGCGCTGACTTACTACAAATTTTGTTTGTCACAATCGCGCAATATATACCGGCGAGGTATATAACAACAACAAAAAGAGGGAACGATAAATATGGTAAAAAAATTCCCCATCTCCCGCTAAAGGGAACCATGTGTGGATGCGAAGCAGCGGGGAGATAATTAGCTTGAGCAGGAGGAACGCCGCCGCTCTCGTTTCACGGCAGCGGTCCGAGCGCTCATCGCGGCGCTGCAGAGGAGAGAGACGGACAAAACCCCGAGCATAAGATGCTTCGCATCTAAAAACGCAGCCGTGCATCATCATCATCATCATCATCATCATCATGACAGCGCGCCATGAACATAACGTGTGCAAATATGATGAAGAAAATCAATTTCTTTATGGAATAAACCAATAGAAGACCTCCTGACACACACGCTGCCTAGCCTAGCCATTTCTTACGCCTCCTAAATTTCGCGTATCAGGTGGTCCCGATGACGCCTGACCACATCACAATGCTGGAAAACGGGAACGCAGCCGCTGTCTCGTCAGTGAATGCCAAGATGGCCTGACACCGTTGACGAGACACTGTGAGCGTACTCCTTCAGCCGCTCGTTTGAACACCGGCCTGTTTGGCCGATGCACTTCTTGTCGCAGGACAGGGGTAGGGAGTACACCAACCCATTCAATGTAAGGAACGAACTTGTGTCCGATGCTTTTTTTTTATGCCCCAGAGAGGCTGGCTAGGTTTTGTAAGGCCGTGCATCCTGGTTCCAAGGAAGATCGAACCATGCCAGACCAAGCATCGGAACAAGTTCGTTCCTTGCATTGAAGGGGTGGTGTACTCCCTACCCCTGTCCCTAGACTAGGTGCCTTATATTTTTCAGCTGTTCTTGCTGTTCCTGATAAAGGCTATTAATTACGCGCGGCGCGTACCCGCATACCGTGGGTCCCGATATGCGGGTATGCGCCGCCACTTGAAGGGGCGAAATGTCCTCATGATCTAATTGACGGGCACGTCATGTTATTCATGCCGTGACCCGTCGGTCATGTTTATCATATACACATGTACTTCTATATGAAATATCAAGTTGACGAGGCGACCGCGAGAAAATCCATACGTAGGCGGTTAGATAGAGAGGTGAATAGAAAAGGGTCAGTGAGCCTTTGGAACGCCTTTGCTTCGGGCTCCCGCCTGCTCTGACAACATTATCTCTTGCCATGCTACCCTCTGCTTCTTCCTATCATCTTTACCACCCCTTCCCCATCTCCCGAAAGGCGCTGAGCTGTGTCCCACGAAGGGAGGGAGAAATTAGCGTCCTTTTCATTTATTCTTCTTTCCCTAATCATTCCCTCCAACTCTCCGAAAATTAAATTTTGGTTTCGGAAATTATAGAGCAGACAAGGTTCCACGTGATTTCACGCGGGCATATCAATGACCAAATGTTTTTCACAGGAATAGCGCTTGCTTCCCCCTCATATTCTCTCCTTATTCCGTTGCATTAGCTATTTGTACGAACTTCACACTGTCTGCCGTTTACTGTAGACTTCTATAACCCCTTCAGTGGCGGTGTGTACAATTGTAGACGTCAAATTTGAAAGCATGTCACACTCCGCGTGTTACTCCAACTGGCTCGAAACATGACGTGCGCATTTGTACACACCTCCCGCATCGACAACTAGAGTTCATGTAATACAAGTGAGATGCGCATTCCTGCAGAGTATCACTTTACTGAAGGCACTGCCATATACGACAAGCCGCTAGACAAGCCTCTTTTCGGGAGCCGCAGCAAAATTATAATTTCTGTTTTTTTCGTAATGCATATGGAGTTGATTATTTTTTATAGAAAACTACACAATGAGCGACTTTAGTGTGAATATAATTTCATTAAATCCAAATTAAAATAATTTCTAAGAAATGCACAAACCAACATATGACGACCTCCTCTTTCTCGCAATAGAATATCAAGTGTCTTAAAGTTGTGTAACTTGGACAAACGCCTGGAAGGTATGAGCAACGTCACACTATGTCTACTAAACATTGCTGCCTCAAGTTTTTCCAGTATATGCGTTAAACCACTGCTTAAGAACTATGTTTTGACTATTTGTGCCGCAGGGGAATAGGTTGAAGCTCTATTAGACGTTCGAGTTGGAAGTAACCTTCTTCTCTAAGTGCATACCGTGCCGTCGAGTGATCTATTTAAGGAGTGCGACCTCTTCACATTATACGGTCTGTATGGAGAGGATACTGTATTGTGTGACCGGGATAGAAGGACTGTGCACGCCATGCTATTTAGAGAAAAAGTCGTTACCGGTATTGTTCTCAGAGCGACTGTATCGCAGGGCTAAAATGAAGCGCGCTACCAAATTTAGCTCGACCTCTTCTGCAAACTGTCCTGACTTTCAATGTATCTAATAGCTGGGGCTATTCACCCGACATAGACTTGGGCGATGGCTCCGTTACTTGTACTTTTGAATGCCGAAAAAAGTATCCCGAATACAATGTATTGTAGGCATGCTGTTATGGAAAACCTTAAAAACGAAAGTGTTTTATGTCGAGGTTCACCACGAGTTCACTGGCGATTTCTGCAAAGAATATGACGTTGGGAAAATATACACTAACGAATAAGCAAAACAAAAACTAAAAGCTAGAAAAAAAAAGCTACCACTGGGTATTGAACCCACGACCCTCCACAGTCCGCAATGATAGGCGCTCGGCGCTTTACCAATCACGCCACCGACGCACGTGCTGGGGGGCTCTTCAAACGCGCCTTATATATCTCACACATTCTCTCTCGCATGGTGCTCTCTGTTGGCGGGGCTAGGCGGGGCGGGGCGGTGTCGCCGTCTGCGAGTGATGAAGTGAACTACTGCGACATGACATTAACGAGCGCCGACCCTGAAGAGCGTCAGTGATTTGGTGACGAGGCAATTAAGGCCTAACCCCACCTACGCGTTTCAACGAGTCAGCGCGCGGCATGCCCTCTGCCTATGCGTGTCCTGTCTCTATAAAGGGAGAGGGCGCGCAGGTACACATAGCTTCGTTCCGTCTCCCTTTAACGCGTCGTTGAAACCGTAAGCTATGCTTCAGAGCAGGGCCTCAGTATTGTATTCCAGATGACGCTCAGTTACATCGGAATAAATGGAAATAAGGAGGCCGATCGACATGCCAGAAAAGCGTTGTGCGATCCCTTGCTTAAGTCGGGCGTGCGGAAAGGATAAGACACGTGTGTACCCGTACCTACTGTGCCGTGAACAAATGGCTCCACAGTGTGTGTTAAGGTTAAACAATCCCCATAATGTAAAAATGCAAAAAAAAATATATATATACTCAACAACGTATATCCCACGACGCATGGGTAGATTAATTAACGGGCTTCGACTGGAGGCACTCAACTAATAACTGCTAGAAAGGCTCGCCCAAATTCGCGACCATACACTGAAATCAATATTTGCTGAAATTAATACTTTTAAATGTTTTTACGGAGACATTTTTCCGACTGGAGCGCCGTGAATTCATTTTTGAGGGGGCTGATTACCAAAGGCACCGGAGCAAAATGTTCGTGTCTCAGTTTTCTTCTTCGTTGCAAAGCATATGTACTATAAGTTCAGTCACATAACCCTGTTCATTCATTGTTCCTGTCTTGAAGAAGATAGGACTACTTGGCTGTTCATTTCTCGGTGGCATGGTGATTCCTAACTGTGCTAACTGTTTCATATTCCACTTCAGGTCAGGCCTTTCAGCCCTGCAGTCATTGTCGTACTCTCGGGGGGGGGAGGGGGGGGGGGGCGAAAAGAGCCCCCCCCCCCCACCCTGCTACCATATGTTCTTCTGGAATGTTCAAAGTAAGCCAAGGAAAAATGAGAACTTTAGTGAGAGAGTAGAAAATGTGCCATTTTTCGGTACGACAGTTACTCGGACGGCGGCCTGCGAGTCATTTTTCAGCAAAAGGCCGACATTTCTTTTTCAAATACGTGCCAAAATAAACCAGGTGTACTATTTAGAGCTCCGCTGTACAATAAATAAATAATTGAATAAGTTAATAAATAAATAAATAAATAAATAAATAAATAAATAAATAAATAAATAAATAAATAAATAAATAAATATTCCACAGACTTTCTTTGCTCCCTGAGCTCAAGGGGCACGACCAAATAACGGACTATCGAGAACTACAGCAAATTTCAGCCATGTTGCACGGGGAATTGACTGGCTCCTTCTTTGGTACGACCCAAATGGCATGAAAACCTCTCTCTCTCTCTCTCTCACACACACACATATGGAAACATTACCTTATTTTTCTGTGTTCAAGACACAGATGACGGATTCAGGGTAGTACTTTAAATTCACACCGAAGGGGTGTGACGTGAAGCCCACACCGCCAATAAAGAAAGAAAACAGCCGAACTTGTTGAAGATCACTTGCAGTACTCTGCGGCTACACTTTCGTGACAGAGCACCTTTCAAGTTCCGGTGGCTTCGCTAAAATATACACTGCAGAATAAATACAGGTGACGTTTAGACAAAGAAATAGTTTACTGTTGCCGTGAGCGAAGGCTCGGTAACTCATTCGAAACAAGTGGCACAAAACTGCGAAAACATCACTAATACCTTGATGTTGCAAGGATTTTATTGAAGTCACAGATTCAACGTGACATCAGGTTTATTCATGGCAGACTTTATGTGCTTTACGCGCTCCAACGAGTGTAGTTAAAAGCGCCAATAAAAAAGAAAAAAATTGATACCTGTTTTGGGTTCAGCTCAGTGGCGTAGCCAGGGGGTGGCACACCGGGCACGTGCCCCCCCCCCCCCCCCCCCCGAAATTTTTTTTTCGCCATGGCGCACAGAGCGAAAAAATGACCATATAAAGGAGGTGCCCCCTCCGAAATCAAGAAGGTGCCCCCCCCCCCCCCCCCCCCGAAAAACATTTCTGGCTACGCCCCTGGTTAAGCTTCAGAATTTTTAACCTGTATACTGTTGGGTTGCTTTAGCACCGGCACCATGTGCTTCACCTGATACGACGAATCAGCTCCAAGGCTGGGGTGCCCCACGAAGACAGCTCGTTTACTCGTTCGATCAGTGCTGACGCGTCGACTTATTTATTCGGCTCAGTTCCCGCGCCTCACACTTATAGATTGATGCCCGTTTAGAATGCATCAACAGGGAAGCAGCGCGCGTCGTTCCCGGGCTTCCACGATGCACACCGATCCCGGCACTTCAGGAAAAAAGGCGCAACTAAACACCGTTGACGAGTTCACTAATCCTCGTCGGCAAGCAAGGGACCTCAAACGATCCTTCTTGCGACGTACTGCTGTCTTAGCCGCTTACATGGGCAGTCCGGTGTCCGTTTCGCCAGGCTTCCACCATGGGATCACCGGCAACTCGGAGACAACAAACCCATCGGCCACCTCCGAGATCCAGTCCCTCGTCCAACGTCTACCTTCCGGCGACACATAAAAGGAACAGATGCCGTACTCACAACAGGCCTTGAATGGTGGCCTATAGCGATGCCAGCTGCACGGACAAGCAGGTGGCTACGTCCACCGTGGTTCCAAGGCGCCGAAACTTGTGCCAATCGTGTTTACCATCTGAGAGCTCCGGTCCCATCGGTCTGTACTGAACTTCTAGCACTACGAGACGCGATAAACTTGGATAGTGTGCCTTCCGCGTCATCGACATCGTTTACAATAATACGTACCGACTCCACCTCGGCCATTAAAGAAGTACGCAAGGTGTAAAACGCCCACCCTTTCGCATACGAAATACATCGCATAACTGCACAGATGCCCTGTCAGCTACGGATACAGCGGATTCCGCGGGACACTATTTCTACTCAAGCTGACACCGCCACCCACAGTGCGCTGCCACCCACTCTGAAAGCACCTTTCCCAAGTGATCCCCGGGGTGATTTCAATTTCCTCCACCACAAGGAGATTCTCCGGCCCACCACACGAGATTTAATCGCACCGTGTGGATCAAACCTCCCAGACGGCCTTACCCACCAGGAGGGGGGTGTTGTTGCGGAGAATTCTTGGAGGGGAGGGAGGGGCACTTACTGTGTAGGTCATATATACCTGGCCACAACATCTCCATGGGCCATATGAGGATACGTGTCCATTTTATACGGCTGAACGCCCACGGATACCATCAAGCATTTCTTATGGACATGCCTTGGCCCGAACCAGATACGACGGCGCCACCAGAAAACACTGGGCCTTCACACGACGAGACGGTGCTCTACGGGCCCATCCATAGAGCGCTGTTAATGTATGTCGCGGAAACAGGCCTCCATTTATATATTACCTTGTGTCTGCCGTTGGGCAAACTTTCGCAAAATAAAAAGAAAAAAAACACAATGCTAGGTGATTATTTAAAAAAAATAAGTTCCTTTCCATTTTTTTTGAATAAATTTTGTCAAACTAGCTTAGCAGTTTTCCCATCAAAGCATTTTTTTTTTCGTTTTACATGGGCTTGAACAACGAAAATGGGAGTTGTGCTCCGAGTTAATGCTTCCTCTCAAAACATTGTTCAGCGTAGCCTGGATACGAAGACCACCGCATTCATCGATGTCCGATACATCTTATGCAAGACGAAGTGGGCTGGCCTATTTTATGCGGAAACAAAGAGAACGACTGAACGGAAAAGTTTAGCGATGACATTCACCGATTACCTTCAAACGAGCTTTAAATTTGGAAAGCAGCGCGCTCTCATTTGAAGTATACTCTCCCCTTTCAGGTGCGTTCGGCGAAATCGCCGCCCGGTCAGCGGAAAAGAAAGCGTAATCTTCAAAGCCTTCGCTTCTGAAGGAAACCCAAATTAGGCTCCGCATATGTCTTCATTGAGCGGCGCAGAATGGAGACGGTTGAGATTCCGCCGACGTAGATTGCTATTCCGAAACAATGGACTCCCCCAACGCCAATCTAAAAGTGGACGCTCTACCTTCAAACGAAGCGGCAACAAAGGGACTAGGCGATCGAACTGCCGAGATGCCGGGAGGAGGGGTGGAGGGGGCGAGACCCCCCCTCCTCCTTCGCCGACCCGACAGCCTTAATAGATGGACCGCGCATTAACTTCGTAACCCAGGATGCTACCCACCCCTTTCCTTCTTGCGTGGTGGCGACAGTCGGCGGTGGCGCGATTGAGCGCCCAGCGATGACCGGCTTTTATATTTTCTAGTCACGCCAACATTGATTGGCACGCACCCCACGAGAGAAGCCCCGCTTTTCCGTGCGCCCGGTTGAACAACGACCCGCGTGGCGCGCGCGTTTACCAGAGGTAACACTATAAATCTCTCGGCGCTGACGCTAGCGCCGACTGGTCGTCGGAGCGAGAAACGGTTTCTGTGCGGTGCCAAGCTTTGCCCGCTGGGTCGAGCCGCGATCTCGTAGCTGACTACGCCGGTGCGGCTAATGCGGGCGCGTTGTTTCCTTTCAACCACGTTCGTCATCGGTAAGGAAGATTGGAATATTCAACGAAGATTTCCCGAGTCGAGGCGAAGTGCGAATTTTTCAGATAAGCAGTTTTCCAATATCGAATTGAACCCAGAATTCGCGATGGACCAATCGGAACTTCGGAATCACGCTAAGGGGAACAAAAAAAAAAAAAAAAAAAAAACATCATGAAAGAGAAAACACGTCATCTACCCAAATAGGCGTGCCCAAGGGCTTCCCCTTCAGGGGGGGGGGGGGGGGGGTTGAAGGTTCGTCGCAGTGCCCCCTTCCCTTATTAAGTAAATGTATAAGGGGCAGACTTTGCGCCCCCCCCCTCCCTATTATGCCAATGTATAGGGTAGACTTTGCGCCCCCCCCCCCCTCTCTCAGGTGACTAGGGGGGGCACCCCCCTGCCCCCCTTCCCCCCCATGCGCACGCCTATGTCTATGCATTGAACTGATGAAAAGTGTGGTTTTGAAACTTCGAGCAACATACAGGTGAATGACTATCTCTGAGTTTCATCGAAGGTATACTCATCTCCCAGGTCAACTGTAGTATGAAGGTTACGCGCGGTTTATTTATCAAACAGATGGCCCTTATGTCCATAGTTTCGCACAAGCTGGTTGTTTCCAGCTCGACGTTAAGTGCTGCACTGCGCAGAGCACTAAAAACGGATGACGAATAGAAAATGACATTTTGACACACAATTTGCTGACCTTCAACGGATTCTTGAGTGAAGGAAACGTTGAACATGTACTTGATCACCTTAGAGAGCACCTCAAAAGCCTTTAACTGAAGAATGGCGAAGTTCGTCACTGTCAATGACGGTCATGTATTTTCTGATAGGTCACCGATTGCGGCAAACATAGAAATCAGCTGTTGAGATAGGTCATTCAACCGGGGCTGATAAATATAATAGGCGATCGTTGTTTATCAAAAGATTTTGTCGCAGTTTCCGAAAAGAAATCTGAGTGTTTCAGGTGGATAATGTTTTCATATATATTTACGTTTCCTCCTGTCAATGAGAAACTTGTTAAAATTCATCGCATTGTGTGTCAACACTCTGAAGTCAACAAGTAGGACCTACTTAACCTTTGGTGCTAAACATACGCATACCAAGCCACTCAAATTCCATGTATCCACTTCTACTGTATTAAATCGGGCAGTGTAGCATGCACTTCCACAATAGTCAACTTTAAAGACAAATGCTTTAGTATGCCTCCGTAGCCACTCGCATTCGAAACCGCTACTTCGTTATCCATAGCTTCAAAGCTGAGTAGCCTACCTCGCCCGAACTAGGGCTTCTTTTGTCAAACAGGAACCTGCACCAGCTACTCTAATTCCCCCCTTCTTTTATAGCAATATAGAGGACTGGCTGCGGATGATGAAACCACGGATGCCTAGGTCGGCAAAAAAATATGGTGCTCACTTAGACTCACTCATGAAATATATTTTGCCCCTAGGGCTCGCTCGGACTCCCAGTCACCAAATGTTTCCTCAGCCGCACTCGCCCCGACTCAAACACGCCAGAATATTACCCACAGGGACTCACTGAGACTCAGATTCACGGCTTCATCTCAGTCTGAGTGAGCTCGAGTGAGTCAACTCACGAGTGAGTTTGCCGACCTATGACTAGATGAAAGGTTCTGGTCCACATACCACTAAATCATTCGAAGACAAGATTTGCGCATGTCACTTCTAGCGTCCTCCATGTCTCGTCCAAATTGGGAGAATACTTATCCGTAGCTACGAACGTCTGTTCACGGCAGCTGCCAGTGTCACCTCCATGTGGGCACAGGGGAAATGTGAGGAGCCGTGAGGGAAGACGTCTCGCCCTCATTTGGACGCGATGCACGTATGGAGAAGACGTGACCGCTGTGGCTGACACATCGGACGCATTGTCTTGGCAGCGACACACCGGAAAACAGGCACGAGGCCGTCGGCTTCTTGCCGGACGTCACGATCAGGGCGTGATCTGTAACGCTTTTGACAACTAAGAACAGAACGATGTGGATCAGATCATTAGTGAAGTCCACTGTTAGAGGGACCTAATGAGAACACCGTTTTTTTTTCTCGTATTCGGTAAATTACTCTTTCACAATACCGAAATCCCCACGCTCATCTCGAGAAGGTGCCTCGTACGCGAGAAAAAGTGCGGAAGAAATATTGCGGGTGGCGACGCCACCGTGAGAATTCTGCACCTATCTACATGACGTCACAGATTTCGACGACGTCCAACAGGCTCTGCGTTGTTCCCAATCGGCAAAAATGAAGTACATTGTGCTCTTAGGGGGCCAGAGACTTAACATACCAAGTTTCGGGAAATTTTCTAGGGCTGATATCACCAAAATACTAAACAATGCACATTGAAATTACTCACTTCACGTGCGGATATTCCGGCGCGAAATTTGAAAATGAGACATTGACCTTGATTTTTCTCGTCAGTTATTGAAGCTATGATGTGGAAATTAACGACGTCAGAGATTTCCGAGCAAAATTTATCAATCTGAACCGATTCATCGTTTCATGTCAGCGTCCTTTTAATGCTGTTTGAATCACAGTGCACAAGAGTTTAGCTTTATCTTCTACAAGGAGAATGAAATGAAAGAAAGGCGAGAGATATTGTTTCACTTAGTATGTCGTCATTTTTTTAGTGTACGTTAAAGGGGCCATGACACCCAATTTTCCACCATAATCTGTGTTATGTAGGTTGATCCTTGTACGTTCACCGACAAGCTGGCGAAATTTTAGCGCATTTGGTCGTGACGTTAATTTATAATTGAATATTTTTATAAACGAGCGAGCGGCCTGAGAGTCGGGCAACACTGGCACGCTCGCTAGCCGTGACGTAACGTGTAGCTTGCTGTGCGAGCGTCTGCACGGTCTGCATTCCGTGTTCCATCTTCAGCTGCGCGTGCAAACGAGCTGTTTCTGCTTTTCTCAACTTGCCTCTGGAACTAAATGACTTGCAGCGGTTGAAACAGCAACAGAGCAACACTCGCAGTCAACACACTGACCGCGTGTGGAACGTAGTAGACGACGTCACTGCTCCTCGCAGTTAGTGACGTCACGCACGCCATGGCAAAATGGCGGTCGCCGGCGGTGGGCGGAGTTTACAGCCGACGACTTCCCCGGCTTATTTTGGACTGAAATAATCTTTTACAGTCCAGTTTTCACACGTGTACAAGCATATTTGACCCTCTACCTTCGTTTTTCGCCAAAAACCGCAAATTGTTGGGTAACCATGTCATGACCCCTTTAAGCACTGTATTCTCTAGACCTCTCTAAACTTTCTAACAGGAGGAAGCAGGCCCGCGTACGCCTCTTTCACAAAATCTTTATGAATCCTGAAGCAAAACGCACATTGCTCTCGCACACCTTCTTACCTTTCACCTCGCGTCGACCATAACTTCAAAGTCAAGTGCCATTCTGCCATACCAACATGTACAGTCACCCAAATCTTTAACTGTCGTACACGAGCGGCAGTTTCTTCTGTGTATCTTCGCCGTATGACTGAATTAAGTTCCAAAAAGGGGAACGAGAAGTGCCATGCCCACAAAGGCACTTGCCCACAAAACATTTTTTTTGCAACTTCGTTCCACCACATGGCGTTGACAGACGGACAAGTCGCCGCTGTGCACGATAGTTAAAGATTTGGGCAGCTCTGCTTCCTTCCATCCTTACTTGCCGAAGACTTCATTTGAATGGAATGACCTCCCTGCCTACATCACCAGGAGCCCTGTTCATGCATCATTCAAGAATGCCATTTCAAACTTGCAGCACAACTCCTCTATGTAACGCCGCAAAAGGCATTGAGGGTTCAAAATGGTGGAATGCTGGGCCAGTTGGTGTAACATAATGTAGAAATATATGAGCGCACAAGGTAAAAGGAAGGAAGAGAACTAGACAGGACAGAGCGTCTGTCCTGTCTAATTATCCTCCTTCCTTTTTACCTTGTGCGCTCATATATTTCTACATTCTGCATTGAGGGTATCGAAATAAATAAATAAATAAATAAATAAATAAATAAATAAATAAATAAATAAAAGTATTTGACTGCTGCCCCATTCAAATTTCTGTCGCTTTTGCATAACAGTGGCGACACATCGCAGTGTGATATTTACAGAACTTTTATTTGCTCACTAAGTCAAATGGCAGGTGCTATATTAAACACGCAAGCATTTCTATGCCGACTCAACGAGAAAACTGGCTGGTTGGTACAAAGAAGTAAATGAAAAAACTCACAGGGTCCCTTGTGCATTCACCTAAGACGACTCGAAGACGAAAGCCGTATCTTTTTTCTTCTCATTCTATGTATAAGGGAGCAGGGAACACGAGCCGTGGCTTCACGTGCCACTGCCCAGCGCCGTCTTCATTTGCTTCTCTTGAGGTCGCGCGGTCTCCGGTTTTGTTCACCGAAAGGAGGGTGCTACAACGGCATAGTGGGGCGTTACGTCACATTGCGCCAGGCCAGAATTTGGGACGCCATGATGACGTCACAATTTTTTTGCGATCTGTGAAGTCATGATGACGTCATAAGGTAACGTCATCACGTGATGACAATTTTTTGCATCACTCGTCCCCGACGTCGTGGTATGGTCGCCGCCGACGGTGAAATTTCCCGCTCGATGAGTCATCTAAAGCTTCCGCCTTAATAAAAGAAAATGAGTTGTCATTGCGGTGCTTGGCTTTAAAGCCGGGCCATCAATGTGTGAAGGCGAGCGTCTAAACCATTGCCTTGGTTAAGAAATTTGAACATAATTCGCATACATGAAGTGGTTGCACCCGCTGTGCAAAATGAATGTAGCAATCAACATACATGGAGGCTTTGTTGATTTTCGTGGAAACGGAATACACGCCCTCTGCAGCATAATTTGTGATGATGACAGTGAGGACTGTACACATGATGAAAATAAAATTTGGTGCTATTTTGATTCCAAACGCGACTTTCTGTTGCGGTGGGATCCGCGTGCCATTAGACAGCGTTCATGACGTTGATGAGTGCTAGTGTAGCGCCATCTCTAGGAAGTGTTGGCTAGAGAGAACATGAAAGACACCACGCCGTCCGAAAGGGGCGTTCCAAGGACAGCCGCTACCCTTACATTAAAACGCAACGCTTACGCATAATTTATACAACTCCTAAAGAAGGTTCTGTGTGTATTTCTTTAACAACAAAGTGTTTTATGCCTGGACGTACCAAAACTTCCCCGACATCACTCCTGTCACGGAAGTGACGTCGGCAAAATTAACACGAAAAGATGTCAATGAAAAAATTTCGTTGCTTTGGATGAGCTGGGAATCTAACTCATCACCTGTCAGCCCACGATGGCATGTGCGCGGCGTTCTACCAACTACGCCACCGAAGCAGAGGAGCGGACCTTACAAACGCGGCTGATATCTCTCACATCTCCCTCTCACAGTGATCTTCGTTTGTGGGGCGATGTCGCCGTCTAGAAGCGGTGAAATCAAATACTGCTCCATAACTCTAACGAGCGGCGACAGGGTGCACATCGGTAGTTTTAGCGCAACGGTGGCTTTCAATGCATTATAGTAGGAAACTCTACAGCCGGTACAATGCGCCGTACACGATGATCCGGTATGGCGACGACGCAGTGCGTGCTTTGCCTTTCGCGTCGTGTTAGCGTGACGGCTCGTCGACAGAGTAGTGCGGCTTCCACATGCACCAATGGTGTTTCCCCACCACCTACTGCTTCGAGTGCGATAGCACCGGCTAATAAACCTGCTACAATAAACGGCACAGCAAGTTAATGACGTAACGGGCTAAAGTTCTATATGATGCAGCGAGAGACGCCAGCGGTGAAATTGAGCCGTCCGTGAATGCCTTCCCGCGTTCACAGCTCAAACTACGAGCTCTGCCTGGTGTGTTCCGGAAACGCTGTGTGTTATATGTATCAGCACAAGCTTAGGTTACCTTATCACTGGGACGTCCACAGCTTGGCGTTTGTCTCATCAGATGACGACGCTTTGTATTAGTGCATATCTAGTACAGCTGTTCATTACTTGCTTCTTGGTGTCGTCTTTGCGTGGGGTCCAGGTGTATGTTAACTACTTCAGCTACCGCAAGGGTTAAGTCAAGATCATGAACGTTAGCCGTCGGGATGGAGATGTGCCAATAGGAGAGAACGTTAGTGCATCCACGTCGAGCGGTGCTACAGCTGCCAAACACCAATAGACAAGCTCTCATACATTAATGTACAGTAAACTACTCCGGAGAAGGGACAGATCATTTTCGTGTTATACTGATTCCCATGATGCAGTGATAACGCATGCTTTCTTTGTTTGTTTTTATTTCATTGAAAACGTTCACTCAGCTACATATTTTTCCTACCGACACAGAGATTGCTCCGCCACTACACAGAGCTTTCTTACAGAAAAGCCAGCTTCTGGGTAGTGTTAATACCGTTGAGAAGCGGCCTAGCGTGGTATTCTTAAGTAGAAACGCCCCATACCGATCTAACCTGGTCCCGCGAAGCTTGTAATATCAATGGATAATCATCATCGCCATGATGTACGAATATTCCCGCCGGAGCGCGAATAGCGGTAGCAGGTGACGTTATGGCAAAATGTTTTCTTGCTAAAATGTTCTGTATGTGTAATGGTTGCGCCATTACACGTATAGGTGATTACGAAGGCCCACATTTAACGGCGGAGCTCTTTAATCCTGGAAAAACTTAGTAAAGCGTTAACAGAAAACTACGATCATCATAAACGGCCTCTACCTTCAAAGTTTTAACAGCCACGGCATCTCGTGTCGCCTAGTAATGCGTTGGAGGAAGGCAAGTAGGAGGAGAGGAGAAGTGCAAAGGAGAAGGAAAATAAATAAATAAAGTGAAATAAAATTCCCTTCGCGAAGCGGGATTCGAACCTGCCTACCTACAGTCCGAAGGTGAGCGTCGTAACCACTCGACCATAATGGCACGCTCGCAGAACAAGCGTTTATGGGAACCATTTGATCGCGGTGCTATGGGTGAGAGATCGAGAAAAAAAAAGTACAGAGAAAAAGAACCATATCATTGCTTTGTTATGGGCTATAGAACGAGTTAAAGATTGAGAAAAAGAGAGACAAAGAAAAAGAAAGAAACATAAGGAGAAAGAAAGCATAACATAGCAGTATATTGTTTATAATATAGCAATGCGGTGGGAAATGAAAGTCAGGGTGAGGGAAAGGAGGTGGGGAGGGGGAAATCATAGCAATGGCGTGTGTACTACAGTATATGAAAGGGGAGGAAGAGACAAATAGGGTGAGGAAGAGTGATGTAAGGTTGAGGAGGAGGGAATGGAGGACGGGAAGGCCCTGCGCGTCTCTTTTCATGACATTTGGCTGTGCCTGGCTATAGAGTGACCACCCTGGCTTGACTGACTATAGGAGCACGCTTCACCAGTCCAACCCCTCCTCCCTCTCTGCCGCATTAACTTCACCACCTCAATTTTCCTAGCACGCGTAAAGAAGGCGCGCCTTTTTGTACTCGTTATCTCACTTCTACAGCGGAGCTCACGCTGTCGAACAGTACTCTCAGACTCACCTCAGTTGAAGTGCCACAGTCACGAAATATGCTCCCTCAAGGGCTGAGAGAGTGAATGCTAGAGGGGGGGGGGGGGGGAGCAGGAGGGGGACTGTACAAAAATGTAAGCTAACGTTCCGGCTTGAAAGTGTGCCCTTCTCTTATATCATATATCGGTCATTTCTGAAAGCAATTTCACGTCAGTATTTGAGAAACCTACCGATACCGATCTCCAGAATGACAAACAGTTTGGACTGCGATTCTGAAATATAGTAGAGCTTCTGTTCTACGGGTATGTTTCAACGTATTGTGACCGGATGGGATTGTGACAAAAAAAAATGCTCGAGATCAGTCACGTCTGCGTAGCAAGCCAAACAAAGCCTTATTAATCGCAATAGCCGAGAAAATAATGCGAGCACAATTTAACCATGTCAAAAGCTCGCGAACGATCTTATTAAGAAAGTAAAAGAGAATATGCAGTACGAAGACATGCAAGTGCGGGCCGGGCTGCCAGCGGCCTCTGGCCGGGCCACAAGTGAAAAGTCCACGGGCCGCGTGTTTGAGACCTCTGCTGTCCTCGAAGCTTGACATGTTTTCAACCATTTCATTTGGTAGAGGCAACGTGACAAGTGCGGGCATATATATATCCGACACTTATGCATACTTGCACATTTACACACACACACACATATATATATATATATATATATATATATATATATATATATATATATATATATATATATATATATATATATATATATATATATATATATATATATACACACTCCCGATATGACCATATGTGGGCTTCAACGCATTTCGCACTCACATTTGCTTCTTAATGTCAACGAAAGGAAACAGGTACATATATCCAACATGATACTACATAGATACCGTATACGTCAGTTTCAGTTCTCTGGCAGAGGCACCAAATCGTACCAAATTATGATAATTTAACAGTGGGAGTATTACGTAGTTAAGGCATTGTTTTCCATAGGTTGATCGCGGTGTTAGTACGACACAATCCTCGAAGCGTCTTGTACTGTAATTTAAGCAAGACAGTGGAAATTTAAGAGCTCGTTTTCCTTTGGTAGACACAATATTAATGTACTATTTTACGGCGGGGATGACCGCCGCTGTAGCTCAGTTGGTATAGCATCGGACGCGTTATTCGAAGGTCACAGGTTCGGTCCCTGCCAGCGGGAAGTTATCTTTTCGTCCTGTATTTTTTCTTCACATATGCATTACAATTACTACTGACATCTTCTATACTTTCCTTGGCGTCATTGTCTGTTAGTTCTCATTAATATTGCACTGTAATTTGGAGCCTTATTCCTTGAACTTGGGCTAGATTACGTTGGGCTAGATAACATTATGCGCAATCACGTAGTGCCTTACGCGGTATTCACGCCATTGTCTTCCAGTTACATGCTTTTTTAATCTCCCTACCTCATTTCCTCGTGCCCACATTACGAAATGTACCGTTTGCGTTGGTCGTGTAGCGAAGCACGCATTTCGCATTACCCCAGACCACGAGTGGCCGTGAAATCACCGAGCTCGTTTAAGTTAGCGTATGGCGCTGCGGACGCGTAACGCATCGTGGTTCCTTCTCCAGAGGAAATGAAGACTCGCACCAAGCGCGTTAACGAGAAGGGGCCTGCGATAGCGCGTGTTAGCGCTTGTTCGCGCTTCATTAGCACCAATGAACGCTTCATTAAACCTCCGTTCATTTACTCGGGCGGCATTCGCTTTCTTTCGTTCTCTGCAGATGCGCGCAGCCGCCCTAAGCGCGATTTAAGTGCTCTTACGCGTGGCTCCGGGCTCGCCTTGATTATCTCTGAGTGGTATGCAACGTTGCCTTGAGGTTGAACACGTAACACATTGCTAAGGGAAGAACCGACGAAGCTCGGCGCCTTGTCGCGATAGTTTACCGCAGACTGCAACGAGGTGCGACATACAAATGATTCGCTTCAGGGATATAGTGGAGGAGGCGACGTTCAGTTACTTTGTTTATGTTTATAAGCACATCTGTGTACACAGCACTCAGGATATTCGAGATGGTTGCAAACGCTTTTGCTGCGCTTTCGAGCACGCGAGCTAGGGTAGAATTGTATAGATATTTTAGAACTCAATGTGATAATATGCATTAAGAAATCGTATGGACTCGCTCTACGTTTTTGTGGATGATGGCTGTTATAAACGTCTCTCTTTCCGAAAATTTCGAAGTTACCCTAAGCATTTTATAAAAGCGAGCGAATAAACTGCGACGGTGTGCACTCGCCAAATAACGTTAGCTTCCACCTAATGTGATATACGTCAATCGGATAGCTTGATATAAATTAGTGTAGTGCAGTGCGTCATTCTACGTCCTTGCATTGTTATGGGCTAAGAAATGCGGATGGGCTTTGTTGAAACGAGTTATCTCTGCATTCGAATATGTTCTCTCTCTCTGGCGACGCGGTGAAAAAATTGTGGTTATGCGACACCGCAGAAGGTCCTATCTGATTATTTCCAAAAGGACCAGTATTATTATATTTCAAGAAAAGCGCACATCTAGCGCGATGCCCTGACAAGCGTTCAAAGCATTCCCGTCTGTGTTTTTGATATTCTGGGCCCTCGGACCGCTCGAGCAGCTGGGGTTAGAGACAGCAGCGCTTATACACCACCTAATTGAGAAAAGACATCAAATCACTTTTCAATGGTTATCCAGTCACTGAGGAATCATCGGCAATGAACGGGCCGATCGAGCTGCCCGCTCAGCCCACGGAGAAGACCACGAACTACTACTACCGCTTTCTAGGACCGACGCTGCACGGAAGCTCCGCTTGTTTGCTCGCCTACGCACCACGTCACAATGGATTGAGTGAGCCACACTTCAAACATGCCCGACTGCACTCATTGGACTGTTAGTTAAGTCTTCAAGTCCCATCGAGGCTTCGCCGAGTGGACGCGACCCTTTTCTGTGGGCTGTGGTTGGGCGTAGCATTTACCAACGCCGATGCTTTCCGGATTGGGTGCCGACACTGCAGCCTGTGACCACTGTGGGGTAATGAGGAGACAATTGGACATAACTTTTGCGACTGCCTACAGTATAGTGCACAGCGACTATGCCTTTCCAACGCGCTCAACAAGTTGGATGACCAACCTTTGTTGGAGGAACGAATTTTACGCCATCGACAGGACGCAACATCGCAGAAGAAGGCCCTGCAAGCGCTGCTGCGATTTTTGCGATCGACCGGCCTTTCTGAACGACTTTAGCCAGAACGCTCTTCCTGTGTGTGTTGTTTTTTATCCTGCGTGTGCGTGCGTTTTTTTTTCCTTTCATTTTTTTTTCTTCTCTGTCTCTCTCTACAGCTTCTTTTTTGCCCCTACTTCCCCACCCCAGTGCTGGGTAGCAAACCGGATGCTAATATCTGGTCAACATCCCGGCCTTCCTCTTAATCTCGCTCTCTCTCTGGACCCGCGGAACGTAAATTAGTCATGAAATCGGAACACTGTATCCTTCGACGGCCTACGGAGCAATATAAACTGCTGTAACTGAGCTCTCGAAAATTCCGTTTAACATCCCGATTTCCGCTTTTTCCATCACAAGTATATTGCATTTCTTTGGTTGCCTGGAAGGTGATACGAATAAAACGCGCCACCAATATCCGAAGACTATTTCCGTTGAAAAATGATCTCTTATAGCAAAGTCAATGATACTGGAGCTATTTATGAGAACCAATAAATGATCAAAAAAGTCACAGTTTCGCCACTAGGGCGAAGCAATGAATGCGATAGCAAGAAATTAGTTTGTCACACGAAGAACGACAAGCAGCTCGATACTTGCAACGCGCCGTCGCAGCACAAAGGAGGACGCTCGAAAAGGACGCATAGGTATACACAGGACAAGCGTGAACTAACAACTGTCGCCAGTTGTTACGTATTTGTATTTGAGCGACGCGCTGTGAGTGTCCACAAATGCAGAAGCCGACACTGTTGTTGCTGTTGCCTCTGACATGGCTCATACCCGCTCAGGGGGGATTGGCCAAGGATTGATTATATAATTATATGACTTTTCGACGCTGTTTGATACTTGTTTTTCTTTTAAAGTGCGGCACGTGGAATGACCCATCTGCGTCTCCTGCCACGCGGTGGCGTCTGACGCGTGCCCGGTGTTCTTTTGTTTCATTCTACATCATGAGTGCTACAGAAGGGAGCCACGTTTTCGTGCGCATCTCAAGGGCAGTTTTCAATTTGAAAGAAACTGTAAAAGCGTCGTGGATAGAAAACACGCTCAAGCTGTTCCGAGATATGCGTACCGCGAGCGGCAAATGGTGCATATGAATAGCTCGCCGTTATATCGCTGGCACGAGCATGACGTGTGGCTGTGTTGGCTAGCAGGCTGCGGAGCGAGGGGTCGCTGGTTCAAACTCCCGTAAGGTGGTCTGGAATGGCGGCGTCGACATGCAGACGGCGACGGCGAAAATCAGCCGAGAGTGTCCATATAATTGCTATCGCAATAAAAACATATATAAATATACGTACATGTGCGCTAACTTGTTAGGTTCTCTGCGAAAAAAATTGACGGCAGATCCACGAGGTGAATGATGATGAGATTGGGCGAAGCTCCTGGAAGTAATCATCGGTTAAACCGTGAAATTTCTTCCGTTAATTCGCCCGATAAAAATGACGTGAAACGATTGATTAAATGTTTTATCAAACTTTTATTGCTGGTTTCCGTTGTCCTTTCATTATGACCGCTTTGTTGGTCGGTGAAATGTAAGCTAAGTGGTTCTTGCACTGGTTGCAGCGGCATCCTTATCCATACGAGCACACGCCGACGGCAACGAGCATCGTCAACTACAAACCTGTATCGCGATATGGTTTTGATTATAAAACCATTGCTTTAGAAAACACCTGGCGTCTTTCGTTAAGCAGCTGGCGTCTTTTCGTTTTGCTTTAGAAACATCTGGCGTCTTTTCGTTTTGCTTTTAGAAAACATCTGGCGTCTTTCGTTGGTTTATTTCATCAATCAACGGCGTTTTGAACAAAATTTTTATTGTTTAATCACGCACAGGAGAAATGCCAATGGCTGCTAATGGGGGAATGAGAGACAGAAGAATTCGGCTTTTAGTTAACGCGCACGCTGCGAATTTTTTATTGTTCAACAACGCACAGGAGAAATCTCCCACCGGCACCACCTTGGAGGTCAAAGCGTAAGACTAGTTACGCACTACGACTACGACTACGACGAGGGACGAACGGGTGCCGCTTTAAGGAGCTTCGCCCCTAAAACAGGCAACTTGATCCGATGCTGGTGGTTCTGCCCTGCTCATAACGGCGGTACCGCATACTGCAAAAACAGCTCGAATTAAAATTGGACACCGATAGGGCAGCTTGGCAGCAAACTGCCTGCCCACGTGCATTTTAGATCAAAACGTTGTCGAGAGGATCGTCGAAGCTCATTTCTGAGCACGGCAACTTTACACGCGCGGCTTAACAAGATCCACAAGTATCAGGTTCGCGTAAACAAAGGGTAGCGTTTCAGTTTTGCAAGCTTTTAAACAAGGAGATTAAAGGGCGATGCTAAGATGAGTAAACCAGTGTTCCAGCGACTCTATTACCACTCACTTTCCACGAAAACACTAGAAACCACTTACAAACACGGCAGGTAGAAGTGGCGACAAAAGCCTGCCATTTCGAGCTGCCTGTGATTCTACATAATGCGGATTGTGAGTTCAAGGAAGGAACAGGAAAAAGAAGAATGGTGGGGATGTTATATGGTTTCAAATAACGGGTATACTACCTTAACCCGGAGAAAAAGATGACGGAGTTCAAAGTTAGAAGAGACAAGAGAGGGAGAGAAAGAGAGAAAGGAGCACACTCATGTCAAGGCTTGTCAATCTCGTTATTCAATACCTCTGAAGTTTCTATTCTGCTTTTGTTGAGTGAAAAGAAAACCCGCTCGGTCCCTCTCTACATTCTTCTCTTTCTCTTCTCCTTAGTCTACGTAATATGGTGTTCTCCAGTGGCCTCTCACAATCTGCAAGTATTTTCAAGAATAATAACCGATCAGAAATTTACGTTTCGCCTTGCATTTCAACATTAAAGCCGCGACCTTCGTCATTACCGTTCATTATTCTTCGAGGATTATATATAATATATCAGATCGGTGTCTTACACTCGGAGCTACTCGATTGGCGTAGCCGTCTCCAGTGAGACTCCATTCAATACGTCTCGTCAACTAATCGAGTTTGTCCATTGTATAGGGACGTAAGAGATCGCGCTGGAGGCGTGTTCAGTTGCTCTTTATACTCGCCATGGGTTGCTCTTTATACTCGCCTGTCGTACGTTCCAGAGAGGAGCAGTGATAGTACGAGGAACGTCGGCGCGCCCAGAAGCGCTAGCGTGCGGGTCACCGTAAAACCAATGCTACCGACGACGATTGGGCAAGGGATGCCAAATGCATGCGCGACGCCTCGCCGTCGGAACGCTTCCCCAGCTTAGGTGGTCTTCCCTTTTCGAAAGCAGTTGCAAGGGCTCTAAACCTTTTTAGATGTGAAGCATCTTATGGCGAAGCTTAATCCGGTGGTGGTGGTGGTGGTGTGCCGCGTGCCCACCCTTACTGCGCATGCGCAAACCCTTTAAAAAATATAAAAAAACCTCCTCTCCCCCCTCTCTCTCCTCTAGGCATCCCTCCCCGCGGCAACCACACCCTCACTGCGCATGCGCCTCCCCTCTCCCCTCTTACACTTCCCCCTCTCTCCTCTAGGCATCCCTGCCCACGGCGTTCACACTCCCCACTGCGCATGCGTGTCACCCACTCTCTCTCCTACACTCCCCCCTCTCTCGCCTCGCGGCGCCGACGCAGGCAGCGTCTGCTAGCGAGTTTCTTGGTTGAAAAAACCGACTGCTCGCGCTGCACAACCGTTCACTGGCCACCCCGTATATATAGCAATGGATCTTGACCTCCAAGGTGGTGCCGGTGGGAGATTTCTCCTGTGCGTTGTTGAACAATAAAAATTCGCAGCGTGTGCGTTAACTAAAAGCGGAGTGCGGGTCTCTGGGTCCAGTCGGAGTCTTCTGTCTCTCATTGCCCATTAGCAGCGATTGGCATGTTTCAGTAGAAAACACTGCTCCATCACTGCCTGCTTTGCGCCTCCCCAGTTTTCTCTCCTGCGCAACGCTGCGATGAGCGCCAGCGTCAACGCCGCCGCCAGTGTAAGCGTTAGCGCCCGCTGCTTCACATCTACACATGGTTCCCTTTAGCGGGAGATGGTGTAATTTTCTTCCTTTATTTCTTCATAGAAGTGGTCGTCTTACGTGAATTCATTCTGATGAATGGTCAGTTTTCTCGTAAAGTCGGCATATGAACGCCCACGCATTTAAAAGGAACGTTCAAAGTTCTCTTCGTTCACTGCTTCGCATTTATAACAGTGTGCCATATAGAACACCGTATATTCTACAATAGGAGTGCTGTCCATATGCGTCGCATTGCACAGTACAACCAATTCTCTAGGTGCCGCCGGAGCTGAATTTATGGTGTGTTTGTTTGGAACAGCCGATATGGCTTAGAATAATATAAACGCTACTTTTGGATGGCGGAAAAGATCCCATAGTGGAGCGTTTAGTAAAATGGCGTAAAGTACAGTGACAGAGCTGTTTGCAGGTTTACTTTAACTGTACAGTTGATGCGCAACTCGCAAAAGTACCTATGCTTTTAAAACAAAATATGACCGATTTAGAGTTACGATACGTACTTTACCACGACCACTACGTAAAAAAAGTACGTAAAAAAATAAAGGTGCAACCTGCTGCGTCGCATCCCCATCAGTGGGCGAGCTCGTATCGGCTGGGTTGAAGGGTGTGGCCTCGGTTTTTAAGGAGGGCGCCACCGCTCGGTGACACAAGGCGGACGTCGGTTCGTGCCAGGTTGGGGTTGCCTCGGAATTTACGATCATTCGTTTACTTTCTCGTGTTCTTTTCGTGGTCACCTGTAAAACGGGGTGAAGATTCTTCTGGACACGAATAAATGTTACTATCTATCTATCTATCTATCTATCTATCTATCTATCTATCTATCTATCTATCTATCTATCTATCTATCTATCTATCTATCTATCTATCTATCTATCTATCTATCTATCTATCTATCTATCTATCTATCTATCTATCTATCTATCTATCTATCTATCTATCTATCTATCTATCTATCTTGCACCTTGGTGACGCACAAGCAGCCATTTCGAAAGTTTTGGTGACGCACAAGCGGCCATTTTGCAAGTTTTGGTGGCTGACGTCACCACAACCAGACATACTGCAGCGTGAAGTCACCAGAATTCGTACTGTAGCCTGGCGTCACGCTAGTGTCGATGGCGGTAGGTGTGCCACGGGAAAATTGGCTTTAATATCACAATAAAATATCTGACCAGCATTTGCTGAGCCTCACACTTGCTCAGAGCCGCCTTTGTATACAGCAGATTTGTATGACAGAGTAAACACACCTCCGAAAAATGGTGTCAGTACTGTTATGACTGTCAGTCGCTGGCGAAGCGCTGTCTATGAGAAGTGTGCAGGAGATGCGTTCTCACGACTCGAGACACCTTGACCCTTCCCAGAAACTCGCTGTCCGCGGCGGGAAGTGCCCGACAAGGGAAGAGAACCTTGCACGCTGGGATGGACGGCGAAGCGAGGTCAAAGCTGGCGCCGCCTCCACAATGGACCGTTTTTGCATGTTCGGGCCTGCTACGGTGCCGGCCTGTCTCGTATGTCCTGACAAGAGCAATTAAGTCGCGGTAAACCCTTTCCTGCCCTTCTGGGGAGAGACGGAGCCATTCGCCCGCCAACTTGTCTTCCCGGTTGACCCCACGTGAGTGTCACTGACTGCGGGAACTCTGCATCAGCGAGTGCAACGACCCATCGGTGACAGTGTGTGTTATTGGCTGATGTCCGTGGTGGGTGGTGCCGTGTGCGTGATTGGTTTCAATCAAGAAGGAGGAGCCAGCCTGAGGAGTTAAAACGACGGTGCTACGTGGAAGAAGACGCTCTGGGCCCTGGGCTAATGGCTCATTCAGTTCGCTCGTCGCTGAACTTTTGCCTTTTCATGATGTAAATAATTGTACAGAAAGTGTCAGTAAACCAGTTTTTTTTTTTTCGTTTTCCCAACTTGCTAGCATCATTTCCTCAACCCGGAGACTAACCACGCCGCCAAACGGAGTCCGGGTCCGACGCTACCCTAACGTCTTCGACAACTGACGTCAGAGGCCTGAGGGAGATGCACCTTCGGCGTCACAGTACCCCTTTAAAATGTCCTTGCACAGTTGGAAGTGCCCACCATAATTCATTATTTTGCGGTTTAGCGAAGTACCCACCACGTGTTCGTAAGGCAACATGGGCAGCTACGCAGCTGCACACTTCGTTGATTCTGTGGGAGATGATGGTGAATTAATTATGCCACAGTGCTCTGTAATGGGTGGGCCTTTAAAACACCCACTTCTGGCGTAATCCACATGTTGTGACGCCCGCCGCGATTCTACGCTTCTGCCATGCAATCTTACATCTATTAAAGATACTCCTCGCATTCCATGACTCCTGTATAGTTTTCTTTTTAAAGCGATTTCAAGCGCTGGTGTGGCTCTGTGTTAGAACACCTGACTGCCTCGTTAAATGTCTGGGGTTGGTTTTTTTTTTTTTGTATGTGATCGATGATGTTTTCCGATCTTCGGTATTTATCGCTAACAGTCAATGACGATATGTCACTGATAACCAACGCCGCTGACGCCGACACCGGAATTTCCGCAAAACGCGCGATTCGGCGTTATGGCGCTAGCACTTACGTCGCGGTGGTAGCATAGGTGAGTCAAAATGGAGTCCTCATTAATCTGAAAACGCTCGGGGTAGTGGATTTATTCTGATATACAAGGTAGCTAGAGAGATGATGTACGCCTCAGAGAAGCTGAAGCAAAAGCTAAATGGGCTCTAATACATTGTCTGCATTGTGGAAATGAAGACAAAAGCGTGCAGTTTTAGGGGAAAAAAGTGCGGAGCTTGCGCTATAGTGTCTCAAGGCTGGAACCAACAGTGGAGCTAGTGTTCGTCCTAGCCAAGTTGTGCTGGTGATGCCAAGCATTTGCTAGAGATGCCAAGTTTTTGCTTAGTAGTGCCAAGGAGGGCGAGACATGGCCATTCTTCTCCGGTTTTGGTCGGATTCCCCACACTATATGCACGTGTCACGTTCTTTTGGTTGGGAACATGTCACATGACTAGTTACGCGCTGTTACGTAATTTTAAGTCACGTGAGTAAGTCTTACGTGATTTTAGTCGCGTGGCTAGCTGTTAGGTGGTTTATGGCGATTACATGTCGCGCGACTGGCTGTTACGTGATGTTGCGATTTTAGTCAAGTGACTAGCTGTTATGTGTTTTTTTGGCGAGAACACGTGACATGAGTACTTGTTACGGGATGTTACGTGATCTCAGTCACGTGACTACAATCACGTAAGACATAGTCACTTGACTAGCTGTTACTTAGTTCTTGGTGGGAACATGCCATGTGAATTGCTACCTCGTGATGTTACGTGATTTTAGTGGCATGACTATTTGTTACGTGGTTTATGGCGCGAACATGCCAAGAGACTAGCTGTTACGCGATGTGGCCTGATTTTTAGTCACGTGACTAGTTGTTGCGTGATTTTACGTGATTTTTAGTCCCGTGAGTGTTTTTACGTCATGTTGCAATTTTAGTCAGTTTACTAGTTACTTGATTTTAGTCTCTTGAGTAATTGTTACGTGGTGTTACGTCATTTTAGTCAAGTTACTTGTTTCGCGATTTCACGTGATTTTAGTGCCGTGGCTAGCAGTTACGTGATGTTGCGTGATTTTTATTCACGTAACAGACTTGTCCCATCATAGTTATTGTATTCTACACTAGACAAATCGGCGCACGTGTGGTAGCGAGTCAGAAGAGGATGAAGAGAGTGCGCGCCGGTTTATGATGATGATCATTTCTATTCGCACTACCCGGAGCAACGAAAAGCTTAAAGAGCTCGGCTCTGAAAAGCACATGCCTGCGGATTTGCGAAAGAGAGACAAAGAAAGGTTCTTTAGTCAGTCCAGTGACACGGCTAGCATGCTGCCTCAGAAGGGTTTCGTGAAGACTGTCGCTATCACAACAGTGCGCGACAAATACTAAACATACACAAAACACACCACGACACTCAACAAACTATTACACTTCACTGACACAGTGTTCCTAAGGAAGTTTGTGTTTTAATTGCTTGAAACATGCACGCAGTGTTAGTCCATGGGCCAAGAATGTCTTTCATCTCAGTAGTGTTTTCGGAATGTTCATATCTGGACATTAAAGCTTTTCTTGCTTGAAAAGCATTCAGCAAGAGCAGATCAGGTGGACCATGTAGGGGAGAGAGATTTGAGATTTGGTTTATTTTCTGCACATGTAACAGAAAAAACGAAGCAAAAGCAAAAAGCTGCAGAGCCTGACGGAAGCTTTTGCTCCGATATACAGTCTGACACAAACATTCAACACACAAGTTCGGCGTATTTACAGAATCAGTTTTGACAAAAAACGAAAAAAAAAAACGAAAAAAAAAACATCAGCAAACTATTACCGCACGTGACAATTATAAAAAAGGAAGACGATAGAGCATGTTGTAATAAAATATCTTTAAAAATGATCATTTTCATACATATATATACAAAGTGCAATGATAAAGCAAAACTGCCGTCATACATTCATAAGCAGCTTGGACATAACAAAAAAAAATGAAGAAAAACAAAAAAGACAACGTAATTGTGCAATGAACATGTTGGACACATTGCGAATGTTTGACACAATCATATAAAAGAAATAAATATACCAAACGCCAGATTAACCGTATTCAATACAATTACAAAGAAGAATTTCCTTAAACCTATTTTTTGAAGTTTTCCTATATTTTGAAGTTTTCCTCTCCTTTAGCTTGCACACGGAATGTAGTGGTGACATTCCAAAGTGGAAATAGTAGACAGTTATAGTTTAGCGTTAGCGTGATAGCGGGGGTTAAGGGAATACCGTTACCGTGCCGCAAACGTTCGTTGCGGACAGCGCGTTATAGTTTAGCGGGATAGCATTTACGTGCCCCAAGATGGGACGGTGGCGTCACCTAGCAGAGGGTGAATGAATGAAAAAGAGTGAAAAGAAAAAAAAAGAAACTGAGAATTCTCGGTCTGTATCCCCGCGCGCAGCAATATTACTACTTTTTTTAATAATAATAAAAGTAAATAAATATGAACCACGCACCAAAAGCACACTTTTTTATGTTGCAGATTTGTTTACACCGATCTTCTAGTTAGGCCTAGGGACGTTCGAAATGGGAAGTGATCTCAAAAACTAGGCTAAGTTATCCGCAATACTCGGTCGTCGAAGCTACCTGAAGGCAAGCGAAGCCATTTTGCACAGTCGTTAAGCTACGAAAGAAGTGTTTCCGTCCCTACCAACGCTAAATTCCAGTTCGAAGCGGGCGTCCAAAACGGCCGCCATGTTTTACGTACACTCCGTAGACCACGCAAACACGGTAACACTAAATCTGGAGAAATAGCATGCGTACGGTACAGTCTACGGCTATTTTAGCGTATTGCGCTTGCGCATTTCCGATCCCGCTATTCTGCTAAGCCCGCTATCCCGCTAAGCCCGCTAAACTATAACTGTCTAGTGTTATTACTGTCAATTTCGGCAGACTGGAAAACACGCACATGTCCATAAACTAACACAGAGAACTATAAAAAAGAACACACAAGTTTGCGTGCGTGGGTATGTGCGTGTGCTGGTGTCAACAAGTGCGCCGCATCGCTCTTCACTCCACTGAGATGCGTTATGGCCACTAGCGCAAGAGTATGTTCTTTTGTGGTACTTAGTGTAAGCGACATGGGACGGTATTCTGTGCCTGCCCACTCGATTGCGTCTATGAGGGCCGCATGACATGCGAAGCCGGCATATGAAACTGCAGGCGCTTACTTAAGTCCATACCGCTATTCTGAGTAAGTGCAGATAGCGTGTTAGGCGCGCACTATGCTACGCAAGACAGAAGAGTTGATCAACTCTACAACGTAACGGAAGAGTTACGTGCTGACCATGTTCGCTCAGGAGACCAGGAAGGGATTGCATTGGTCCTATTCTGAAAGAAAAAAAAAAGAAACACTGTATTGATGCAAAAATCTGATGTGATCAACGCAGAGAATACGCCATAATAGCAAACGTTTATTCTGTGTACAGCAGCTGCAAGCTCAATCCCTTGCAGTCTCAACCGGCAGTCTCAATAACTTAACCTATATATTACTTTACCGTGACCGCAGTAAAGCCATAAAGGGCCGGTGGATGTCGTTAGAACCTGTTTAATAGGACATGTGCCTCCGGCATTTTCATAAAAACCTTGCTTGGTGCAGAAGAGTTACTGAGCTATAAAGAGGATATACCCTTTATCTATCATTTTGTGACTCAACACTTAGTGTTCTACAGCTCACCATTCTTTTTTATTGCGATCGCAGGCCTGTGAACGTAAGAATGCCGTAGTTACGCCGCAGCATTACACGCATAGTTATCTTTATTGCGAGGATCATTCCACGCATAGTCAGACCGAACCTTTTTTTCAAGGGAATTTGATATTGTTCCACTCCTTTGTGAGCACTATACTTGGAAGGAAAGATCGATAGAAATGACTAAATATAGAAGGTAGAACACAAGATTGAGCTCTTCAAACGAAAAAGTCGGTGGTAGCTCTTTTTTTAACGAGACCTAATTTAATTATTAAAAACTGACTTATTGTAATGATCATTTTCGAAAGTTCTAGCTCCAATAAAAAAGCTCGGATAGAAACCTATGCTCACTTATTTGCCTTCCAAGTCTTTTTGGCAAGTTCCTTCCTTTCTCTCTTTTTCTCTTTGGGTGTTTCTGAATTGGTTAGTAAGTCCCGAATACTGTTAACGTAAAAGAATGCCCGCAGTGGTAGCTTAGTATGTAATATGTCGTACTATTATGCTTCTAATACGCGGGTTGACTTCGCTGGAAAAAAGGATGATATGCGAGAACTCCCGATTAGTCAGATTTAGGTTTACGTTAAAAAAACCGCATGTGATGAACATTAATTGGGAGTACCCAACTACAGCGTCGATCATTACCATATTGAGCTTTTGGGGCGTAAAATCGTAGAAATTATGATTTTCTATAGTCAAGTACGCATAAAGATTGAAGGACACTTTGTAAATTCCAAAGTGTGTTCGGCGAATGCCTGTACCCATTGAGACGGGGTCGGTCAGAATGGAACGCGATGCGCGCTTCTCCCTTGCATGATTGGACCCGCTGGGCTACGCAAGCAAAACGCTACGCAAGCAAAGCGTGAGCGCTGTAGAGTCCGACGCGATGCACGACCGACGCGACTGGCGTCCGTTGGCGCGCCCCGGCGGCCACCTGGCACCGTGTCAGGGCACGGACGGACGGACGGACGGGAGCATGAGACATTAAAGGCTTTCGCCTTAAAAGGCGGAGAGCTCGGCTGTTAGTCGCTTCAAGCTTTGTTGCTGAAATCGTGGGGCGTGGACGCTGTGGAACTTGAAGTGCAGAACTGCGCCCTATTTTCAAGACACGAAAGCATGAAGCCTCTGGCGACATTGCGCAAGATCCCAGGTGCTCCTACGTCAGAGTGACGCGAAGGCCACTTCGCTCAGAAGGCGCGTTTAACACTTGGCCTCGAAGGGAGCGAAAGCGGCAAAACTCGCCGGAAATTCACTCGCTCCGCCGCCTAAGCGGCCGGAAAACCACGCCGCGAGGTCCGACGCGACAAAATCGGTCCGAGACCGATTTTTCGCCACGCGACAGTGGATCGCCTTTCCGCTTCACGGCTTTGGCTGCACCAGCTCAAACCACGTGATCTAAACAGCCGGTCGCAAATTCAACCATGGCGGCAAAGGATTCGGCTGTGGCTCGCATCGGCGCAATTGCAAACTACCCGTGCAGCACGACAAAGCTCACGGCCTCGACAAGGACGCGTTCATCGAGAGCCTGGTTTGGATTACGATCGCCCAGAACACTGGAATTAGAAGAAGGTGCAGCAGCAGCGAGTCGGCATGCCCCAACGTGTCTCGCTTTTGCACAGCCGGCTAAATGTGCCGCCGCCGCTGCCAGTGTGTTCCGCCCATGTCGTTCCTGCTGGTGTATCTCCCGAAACAACGTTTGACAAGGTGCGAACTGTTTCTTTTCAGTGCTTTGCATGCATAACTTGAATTTGGTACGAAATTTAATGCGCAAGACACGGGTAAAATGGAGTGAATTCTCAAAGTGGTGGCGATGGCATGTACGAGGGTTAGAGCGAATGTGAACGTTTTCGACGCGCCCGGACGGGGTTTTCCGGCCGCTCTGGAGTTTTCGTTTTCGCTTCGCTTCTCAAGTGCGAATGCGCCCCAAGAGGGTTGTAAAAATAAGCGCGCTTCGCCTTTCGCTTGGTTGGCTCCTTCGCTGTGCTTAAAGCTGTGCGAATATTGTAGGCGCCCTGGGGCGTTAATTGGACAGGGTAAGTCGCCAAGACAAAACTAGTTTGGCTAACCTAATCAGCTAGAATTAGAATTATTCGGATCTCCATAATCGCAATTCTGGGAGTCCTGACAGTTACTCTTTCCATATACCAAGTTATCTTAGTGCATAAGTATAGTTTCTAGCATACGCAAGAAAAAGAACGCTGCACTTTAAACGTTCTTTTTGCTGCTCACTAAGTTCACTCAGGGGGTACGGGATGCCTACTACGATGGCGCTAGTTCCGTTATAGGTCGTTGATACTGGACTCAAGTGGGGTAGGAATGAAACTGTGAATGGGCACTGTACTTTTATCAAAAGAAACCACACGAAACTAATTCCATATTTGTGAGTCGCATGTTCGCCTAGCTTTTAGAAATGTGGAACGGACGTGCCTTGAACTATTATCATTAGATTCACCCCATATCATGTATCAGAACAAACAAGTCAGTCATATAATGTTCAAATGGGGTTATTGGATATAAGGCATACGCGGTTCCTTCCGAAGTCGTGTACTTAGTGGGCACACAAAGCGTGCTATCGAAGTACCAAACGTTGTAAAACTTAACCAAGCATGGGTTTGTTTCTTTTTTTCTCTTTTTTTTTTTTGTTCGTTTTTGGGTTTTGACACCCCACTGTGACTCAGGCTGAGAGATGGCGAGTGGAGTGCTTTTCGACCACCTGGGGTTCTTCGATCCCTTGGGGTTCATGAACGTGCACTGACATTGCACAGTACGCACGCCTCTAGCCATTTCAGGCTCCATCGAAGTGCGACGACTGCGGCTGGTACCAAACCCGCGTCTTTCGGGTCAGCTGCCGGGCAAGCATACCGCTGGACTACCACAACGGTTCCTTAAACGGATATAAGGCACCCCTCGTATATGAGTGGTCAGGCTTCTAAAGTATGAATTAAACATTTCAAGCAATTCAAGCTTTGTTTGGTGGCTAATCCATTAATTACGCAATACGGGATTGCTTATAAAATTTTGATGCATTCTACAAGACGAGGCGGGCTTGAATCAATAGTTACCACCTAGCTCAGATCTCTGTTATTTTATGTCTTGAGAGAGAAATAGGGAGGATTTATTAGAATTTATGTCTTGTTGCTATGTGAGACATAGAATCAATACTTTGACAAGTAATCGGCTGTCGGACGCCGAGGTGATATAACAAGCAATGACTTGAGGCGTAAAATGCGCTGCTTGATTCTAGCACTCTCAGATGAAGGCTTAGTGAAAATGATCCTCATAATCAGTGTTCAGCTTAGGCTTAGCTTATATTTAGTAATAAATTTAGGTTTAATGTACAGGATTGTCACTTGATGTACGATTTGTTCCTGGGAGGACAAAAACTGCGGAGGCTTTATAAACCAGTCCGATGGGCCACCATATCATTTTAGTGCCTCCCGCATATCCACTTAATGTCGCGTTTTATGCAGACTCGCTGCATTACTCGGCCATTGGTTGTGTGTGGTGTCCGCAGAATACGAGCTGCCTCTAAGGTTAACCCGACAGTAGTATGGACGTTTCATAGCTTTGTACTCATATGACGTCGACAGTAATAGCCGTGTTTCACCAATATCAGACAACATTATCGAGAGAAACAGTGTAAAGATTACAATCTGGCCTTGGGCACCAAGTGAAAGTGATTCTTCCCTTCTCGCTTACGACACGTGGCAATACGCTACTAAAGTCTGCCATCTTGAAATATTGAATGGCAAAATTGTCCTTAAAAGCCACTGGCGGTCAGTAACTTATGGCTATTTATGTCACTGACATTAATGTCCCCAGTAACGTTGATAGGTGATTGAGCACCATATACGCTGGCGATACACTGATTTTAAGTATGCTTAGGTATAAATATCAAGTTTTCATTACAAAAGACTTTTGTCTTGCTTGTACGAATACCCTGCTTACTGACACAATGTACTGAGTGTCCATTCAAGCCGCGGCTGTGAGAAAGCGAGTTCTTTTGAACTACGCTCCTTTCAGCTGGAGCTTCGTTTGCGAAACGAATCGACCTTGACACGAAGAATGAGAAGGAGAGGAACAATAGGCGTGCGGCGCAGGGTTACCGTTTAGGGGCGCGAAGGTTCGTCGCAGCGCCCCTCTTCCCTATTAAGTCAATCTTTGGGGCAGACTTTGCACCCCCCCCCTCTTAGGTTCTTAGGGGACTAGGGGGGGGGGGGCCGCCCCCTCTGCCCCCCCCTCGTGCGCACGCCTATGAGAGGAACAAAAGAGGCCGTGAAAGTCAGCGCGGTTAACCGGGTTAATTTTTCGATTAACCACGCCGCCCTGGAGGATGAGGCTTTGCTCTCCGTAACGATGTGGACTTGCAGTGACATTGTTGGTGCCAGGATCAAGTTTCATTCCCCATAAAAGCTTATTGTAGGGCATATATTTTAATATGGGATCGACGTCACTGCTTCAAGCCGCCGTTCGCGCGCTTAGTGTTGGCGATTACGAGGACCGTTTCGCTGGGGGCTGGCATGCCATTTAAAATACATGAGAATAGGGCAATCGTTCTCAACTTTGAAGAAGCGTATTAAAATGAAATGAAAAAAAAATGCACTATTTGCACGAAGAAATACATTTTCATTCAGTCCGTTAAGTTCCTAGCAGCATTGTTAAAACTGCCTAAGTTTGAAAAACGAAACTGTGAAGTCTGTGTCAGCGGCAGAAATTTATGTAGCAATTTGTCCTTACTAGAGGCCGGATTTTTAGGCACTAAAAATCGCGTTTTAGGCGCCAAAGATGGGCAGGTGAAACAACGTTTTCGGCAGCAAGAATAGGCAGAAAAAACACGCTTTAAACCTCCAATATCGTAAACCTGGGCCATATAGAATTTTACATAAAAGAATATAATCGCAAAATAAAGACATGCCTGGCCTGTATTTACGACAGGAAAGCCAGAAATGTTTTATGATGAAACAAAGGTGCCAAAGGTGAAGATTGCCGTTCAATTGTCCTTATTCCAGCACAATTCGCCAGATACGGTCTCTCCTTTTATTCTCTAGTATAGTGAGTCAAGCGTCCACTGTCGACTAAACACACTCCTGGGTCTCTTTCTTTTCGATACGACTGAGAAGGGCAGCGGAGGAGCGGATAGCCAAACCGTTAAAAGACCAGAATTAAGAGACGCCTCGTATTAGCAGAGACTAATCGCTTAGGGTCAAATTTTCTGCTGACGGTGAACATCTTAAGAAGTAGATTACAAACAAAACAAAAGCAGCGTGAACATCGCATCGCATTTTTCTTTCTCTTGATCTTCGTTCTTCTTTCCCTGTAGCTCTCCATGGTTTCTTATTCGCCAACCAATCGCGCCATGTCAGCCCAGCGGCGTATGGTGGTCTGCGCGTCCCATTTCACTGCTGATAGCGGTTGTTTTGCGGAAGTTGGTTGAACAAGAAAACTCGGTTGAACTCCACAGAGTTTCGAACAGTATATGTTGCCTAGCAACATGAAAAACTTGGGACTACGCTTGAGCTTCGCTATCAGAAGTAGAACGCGATAGCGTAATCGGGCCTTCTTCGCGTGGCCTTCTCAATCGCTATCCTAGCTCCGCTACTAGGTGAACACCTAAACCGTGCCGCAAGAAAAGGTTTATCTGGGCGCTTGTATATTGGCCCTTTAAAACTATCATGGAATGACTACTGTAAGTACAATTGCGAAGTGCCCACTACAACACAATCCTTCCTTTTGCGAGTTGGCGAGGTGCCTACTACGCGTCAGCAAGGCAACACACACAGCTGCGCCGCTGCACATATTATTGATAATAATAATAATAATTAATTATGCCTGTGTGCTTCGTAATTGGTGGGCCATACATTCGTTGCGCAACCCATATGTACTAACGCCTGGTGTGATTCTACGCTTCTGCCACGCAACATTGCCTACGTGTCAATGACACTCCTCGCACTATATGACATTCAAGTAGTGTTTTTTTTTTTTTTTTGAAGAAATTTCCAGCACCGGCGCGGGTCTGTGGTGTATAACACTTGCTTGCCATGCAGAAGTCTATGGTTCGGTTCCCACTCAACCTAAATATGTTTTTTAATATTTCTTCATTTGCGTCTATATTCAACTTTCGCTCTCGGCAGCGCTTATTTTTCGCTCACAACCAACGACGCCGACAACAAAACCACAACAAAACCAGAATTTTTGCGAAACAAGATTTTTAACGCTATTTTGTTAATAACGGTCTCAAACTGCACTCGAAAACAAAATTTAAGGTTAAATAGCGTTCGTATAAGCGCCGAATTTTGACGTTAGGCATTTATAGGCACTTATAGTCATTTAGGCACAAACGCCAGAAATAGGCATTTATAGGCCCTATAAAAACACTATAAAAACCCTCCTTAACCCCTAATTCATGCTCATATATCAAAGCGGCACGATAGGAACCCAAGGAACAAAATAGGCATTTGCCTAAAATCCGGTCTCTAGCCATTACGTACTGAACCTAATAACACGTCTAAACCAGACAACGGCACTTGTAGCGTTTTTATCTATCTATCTATCTATCTATCTATCTATCTATCTATCTATCTATCTATCTATCTATCTATCTATCTATCTATCTATCTATCTATCTATCTATCTATCTATCTATCTATCTATCTATCTATCTATCTATCTATCTATCTATCTATCTGTCTGTCTATCTATCTATCTATCTATCTATCTGTCTGTCTGTCTGTCTGTCTGTCTGTCTGTCTGTCTGTCTGTCTGTCTGTCTGTCTGTCTGTCTGTCTGTCTGTCTATCTATCTATCTATCTATCTATCTATCTATCTATCTATCTATCTATCTATCTATCTATCTATCTATCTATCTATCTATCTATCTATCTATCTATCTATCTATCTATCTATCTATCTATCTATCTGCCTGCCTGCCTGCCTGCCTGCCTGCCTGCCTGCCTGCCTGTCTGTCTGTCTGTCTGTCTGTCTGTCTGTCTGTCTGTCTGTCTGTCCGCCTAGGTCTGGGAGCTCCCACATACGTCGTCTGGGAGCTCTTGCAACTGTCTCCTTAACTTGGTGTATACCAAAATTAGCACAGTAAGATATGAATATATTACAAACACTACTGACAGGTCATGAGTTGTATAACACAGCATGCCTGTCGCGTACGTCGTGAAACCAATTCCCACTATTACGTGCGGCTGATACCCACATACGAAGGTACATAGTATGCCGGTATGCGTCACATTTCATTCACACGTTATGAACACAGGAAACGCATTGTTAAGTATACGTACACGTAATATAGGTGTTGTTACGACTCAGTAAGCTAAAGTCTGGTGTCGCTCATCCCCACAGGAATACGCGAACGAACGAATGCTGTTTACACTTCGCTTCGACAAAAGTGAGATGAGCGTTGTAATGTGAGTGCCGACGTTACGTCGGATAATGCGCTACCCTCTACACGCCAGTGTTGTCAACGTGCCTGTTCAGCCCACGATATGCCCGCTACTAATCAAATTACACAAAGACATAAATCCGCCTATACAGGCTCGGCTCAAATTGGAATATTTTACAGCGGAGCCGTTATAGCGGTGCTCAGACGAATAAGGCGTATCATCTGTAGCCTATAGAAGGAGAATGAGGAGGAGGGAAGAGAGTGAAGCATTTAATAGCCATGTGTAGTGCATGTAGTATAACAAGGGGTGGGAAATGGAAGTGAGGGTGAGGAGGTGGGGAGAGCGTAAAGGTGTAGCATATTGCAACGTGCACTTAAAACACCATGGTTTAAAGGAAGCGGCGCTGGAACTTCTTATCGGCTTATCCGCTTCAACACCGTTCCTGCTCGCTATCGCTCGTTATCAAGCGTAGCCGTTCGTGAGCCTGATGCCCGCATGTGACGTGAGGATAAGATAGGGGATTGCCGCATACGCCCCCCAGACAGTCTGGCGCTCGCCGTTCGGCCACGTGGTCGTCCACCGCCGTCGAGTGATTTCTTTCTATTACTGTTAGGGTACAAGTTCGCCCAATTAATTCTCCTTAAGTTTATAACCGACGTGGTCTCGGTTGTGTCTTTCTCGGCGCCGTCCAGCTCTCCGTCACCTACGTGACAATATTCATGTACAGTGTAGTACAGCAAATGGTGGGAAAAAGAAGTGAGGGGGGAGGAGAAGGGAGGGTTCAGCATAGTACAACGGAGGCGATAATAATAATATCTGGACTTTTACGTTCCCAAAACCACGGTATGAGTATGAGAGACGCCGTAGTTGTGAGGGCTGCGAGAATGCTAAGCATCTGGCGTTCTTTAACGTGCGCTGACATCGTACAGCACACGGGCCTCAAGCATTTCGCCGCCATGGAAACGTGACCGCCCCTGTCGGAATCGATCCCGCGACCTTTGGATCAGCAGCCGAACTCCGTAACCGCTACACCACCGGGGCGGACTGCAGGAGGCAGGCGAGGTTAAAATTAGCGACATGCAAGTGGTCAAGCGGAGAGGAGGTTCCAGAAGTGTTAAACCACGCCCATATTCGCCTAGCTTTACATCACTTTGCCTTTCATCGCTGAGGCTTCCCCTTAGCTCCGCTGTACATTGGACTTTACGACATTAAGTCAGTTAGTCACGCATAATTTTTTTTAGTGTTACATGCATTCGGTTTTATTGCCATTGAACACACGATAGCAGATATCGTTCGGGCGCTGGGAATCTTTCGTGTGTATAACATCGCTACTCTCGGTGGTACGCTCCATGTGACGGCGCAAACTGATGGGCAAGAACACGACCGCCGATTTCTTTTGCGTCGCCTGCTGGGCGAGATAACAAGTACATAGATAGGAAGGAAGAAATATAAAGAAAGAAATAAATTGTTGGCTAAAAAATCTTCACAAGGCACGATTCGAACCCGGGATCTGAAGGCGAGCGTCCTAACCACTTGGCTATCCAGGCACGCAAGCAAAGAATAGTATACCCTTGCAGAGTGTAGTGTATAGCAAGAAGGGGGGAAAGAGAAGTGAGCTCGAGGAAGAGAAACGTGGTTGTGAGCAAGCGAGAACTAAAGAGAGAGAGAAAGAAAGGAATGAAAGACGAAGAAACATAGAAAGAGCGAGAAAGAGAAAGAAATAGAGCAAGCGTTCTCTGTCGATTAAATAAATAAATATAAATAAACACAGAAAAAGACAGAAAAACAAAGAGATGAACAAAGTTATAGAGGAAGAAAGAATGACAGCATTTGCAAAATTCAGCAAAGCAGCAATAGCCAGGACTACGCAAGTGCCTATCAGCTCCGGTGTATCTTTACCATTGTGCCTCCAGTGCAAGCTATCTTTTTTTTTTCTTCAGAGCGATGCCACGTTGCCCGTCGTAACGGACGAGACAGCTCGCACGAATGCCTACGCCTCCTGGATCTACGAATTGGATTACGAATTATACGAATTGGAGATGCAGCAGACATTCTTTCCACTATATAGTGGAAAGAATGTCTTGGGACAATTTTCGGGACAACTTTTGTATTTCTCGACGCCGCCGCTGCAGTGGACTGGATTGACACTAGTCATCGACAGTCTAGTTGTCCAGGTGTCTTGGACACGCCGAACATGTCGATCGGCGACACGTAGTCATCTCGCCTGCAAAAAGGACTGCGCCTTCGCCGCAAAGCTGCGCTTGCTAGATAGACAGACCCACGTGCAACTCTGCTAACGAAAGGTAGCATGTACAGTAACTATATAGATACATCAACCGATAATAAAAGGAAGCTGGCTTTCGCCTTCGCGTCGTATTAGGCGAATGCATAATTGAAGAATTCAAATCGGCGCAACCGACAGGAGGGGACAAAGGAGACGACACAGAGCGCTGAACTTCCAACAGTTTATTTCTTTGGAAAGCCTTCGCTTTTATACAGTTACACACTGTTACAGCAGCCATGCGCGGAACACAAACACGTCACAAGAATTCATCACGTGGACAAACCTAGATATACATTAATTCCTTTATCAGTGAGAGCAACTCTGTCCCCTCCTGTCGGATTGCGCTGATTTGAATTCTTAATCATGTTGTACCAACACGCCCAATCCTACAGTCTTCTACGAATGCATAAGGCACCCCGTGAATTTTTTTGTCCAATTTCGCTTTGTCAGCTTATGTTTTGGTTTCTGATATCTTCTAAAGGGCAGCCGATTTCTATTGCGTTCACATTGTAGCCAGCCTTCTGCGCATGCTTTTATTCCGGATGCATTGTATGACACAAAACCGGGCATTCATTACACTAAGTGGGTTGTACAAGTTCTACACATTCTTCTAGATAATTTGTCTTCGTTTCTTTCCGGCCTCGCAACAAAGGACTCTGCTTTTGCATTCATTAAGCGCCTCCACATTTGTTGCAAGGGCATCCTTCGGCACAACAAAGGCTTTTCGCTTCCCCCCCAAAACGAAGAACCTTGTGATGATGAATGACTTGAAAGCTTTTTTTATACATCATTCGAAAACCACACCATTGTGTATCTTTTGTGTGTGTGTGTGTGTGTGTGTGTGTGCGTGCGTGTGTGTCTGTGCTTGTGTGTGTGTGCGTGCGTGCGTGTGTGTGCGTTCGTGCGTGCGCGTGTGTGTGTGTGTGTGTGTGTGCGTGTGTGTGTGTGCGTGTGCGCGTGAGTGCGTGCGTGCGTGCGTGTGCGTGCGTGCGTGCGTGCGTGTGTGTGTGTGTGTGTGTGTGTGTGCGTGCGTGCGTGCGTGCGTGTGTGTGTGTGTGTGTGTGTGTGTGTGTGTGTGTGTGTGTGTGTGTGTGTGTGTGTGTGTGTGTGTGTGTGTGTGTGTGTGTGTGTGTGTGTGTGTGTGTGTGTGTGTGTGTGTGTGTGTGTGAGACGTTCAGGTTTGCCAAATGAATAAAGCAGCTCTACCGTGAAACACTGCGCTAAAGAATAATAATTAATATAAGCACAGTGGAGTACTTCATGGCACGATATCCAATAAATTATACTCCAACTCTGGCTGACGTAGAATAATAGCACATAATAATTGCCAAGCTTTTACATGCCCAGACCTCGATATAATAATGGTATCATTATGGGACACTCCGGATTCATTTCGACCAGCTGGGGCTCTTTAACGTGCACCAACAGGTCAGCAGACGGGTGTTCTTTGTATTGCGCCTACATCGAAACATCGCCGCCGTGACTCGGAATCTAACCTGCGCAGTTGAGCTTACAAATGCGACACCGTACGAGCATTGCTTTTCAATGAACTAACTAGTACTCGTGTATATGACAGTGTCGTTCTTTGTGTCTCAGCCCAGAAAAAAAGAAAAGCTTGCGAAATCATCAATAACCTCTGTATTTCGTGATATGCAGATAAGCCTTGTAAAGTTACTGTTAATAAACTGGCTCTATTATTCTCAATTGGCCACACAAATCGGCAATACACAGTAGCTCCTTATTCTCGCTGCGAAGACATAAAAAAATCAAGAGTCCACATAAAAGTGCTAAGATATTAGAACACCTTCTATGGCCTACTACCAATGAATTCTTCATCTTTTCTTACAACCGGCAAATTTTAGTAGCTACGCGCAAGATATTTACGTGATATTATGGATGTTGAATGTATTCTATTTGCTGAATGAACTGTAACTCTGTCCACAACGCATGGGAGTTTTGCGTGGAACTGTATGTCTCTACCTGTTTTAGAGAAACTCATTAGTATGCGAAAAATTTCAACGCCCCGGGGGGCTGTAAAAGTAAAAAAAATAAAACAAAAAATATAATGCAGGCTTAGCACTAGTGGTGCCAAGCCTGAAGGAAGAGCGAGCTTGGCAGCCTTCTTTTTTTCTCTTCGGTTTTCTCTTTCTTTTCTCCTCTGTTTCTTTCTTGTTCTCTTTCCCAGTCTTTTTTCTATACTCTTTTCTCACTATTTATATTTATTTATATTTTTATTCCTATTTTTTCCCTCTTTCTCTCTCTTTCAATTTCTCGCTGGCTTCCTCTTGTTTTTTCGATTTTTATACGGGTTTTTATTTAAAGTGCTCCACACTTAATATCATCGTCAAGGTGCTCGAAGAGCAAGAGGATGAAGTATTCTCTTTGGCGCGAGCACGCGTTCAGTATGCTACAGATCACTATGCTATATGTCATTTTGCGTGCGTTAAAATCATCATCGAGGCTCTCGAAGAACAAGAGGGATCAGACCTCTTTGCGCGAGCCCGCGCTACAGCTGGCTATGCTATATGTGGTTTGGCCTGCGTTACGCCAAGCGACGACGACAGCATAGGACAGCCTGCCCTCCTAAAGTGCTGCGCACTGAAAAGAACTTTCCTACTAGGCATATATTTAAAGGTCTTTGACGTAGGGAGAGAAGCGCTTGCCATAAGCGTTCATGCACAGGTGATGTCTGATATGACGCGTTATGCTCCTAGGTGTGGGCACAACGTGAACGCACTTGTGTACGTGTTCAGTTCAGTTCAGTTCAGGTCAGGTCAGTGTTGCTAAGGCGAAAGCTTTAGATGCCTCATAAAACGGGAAATTTGACCGTCGGCGGCGACTGTCTCGCGACGTCGGAAACGAGTGATGCAAGATGCCATCACCACGTGATGACATCCCCATATGACGTCGTCATGACTTCACAGATCGCAAAAAATTTGATGCGTCATCATGACGTAACAAATTATTTTATGACGCATTGTGACGCAATGCCACACGGTGCCGTTTCAGCTTCCTCCTTTGGGCGGCGAAGAAACCCGGGTAGCGCGCGACCTCAAGAGAAGAAAACGAAGACAGCGCTAGGCAGTGGCACGTGAAGCCACGGCTCGTGTTCCCTGCTCCCTTTATGAGAAGAAAAAGAAGATGGCTTTCGCCTTCGAGTAGTCTTAGGGGAATGCACAAGGGAACCCTTTTCCTTAAAGGGCCCCTCACCAGGCCCCATAACAAATTTTAGTTAGACGCTGGCAGTTGTTGTGTGTCCGATGAGGAGCATTATGCCACAAGAATTTTTTCAATCGGTGCATTAGGCGCTGAGAAAACCGATATTTTGATGCGGCGCGAAACCATGATGCGAGGAGGCGAGCTCGAAACCCTTGCCGCTCGCCCCGCGTAGCCTTCGCAAGCCAAATCTCTTCCCTACCTTCTCCGGCATGCGCGCGAGGGCAAAACGTCATGGCACGCAAGGTCACGTGTGCATGACGTACCCGAGGAAGCCCAGCCCCCGAGCACGCGTGCGGCGTTATTTTGTTGACCAGTGTTATTTTGTGGTCTACTGCCTGTTTCTGCGGGATGGATGCCTCGGTGCGCGTTCGTTTCACTTTTCACTGGCACGAGAGTGGTGGTATCATGAGCCAGTGCCGCATTTGCGTTTACTTGGACGCGCTAGAACAAATGAGCATAATGAGTGCTCGAACGCGCCAGAACATTACTTTCGTTTCCAGGGCTGGCGTCTGCTCGATGCGCTAACCGCGGGGACACGAACGCATGCGAAACGGAGGCACATTAGCCCCGCGTATCGCTGCAATTCACTGAACAAAAATGAAAAAGAGGCACACATTCCCCTTGTGCGTCTCATTATTTCTCTCAAGTTTTATTCATCTATTCAAGCAACAAATTCCAGAAACTACACATGTCGGGTCAAATAATTTTCGCAGTGTCACGTGCTACTGCTGTCGACGTCAGTGCACAGCCGTCTACGTAGGCGACCGACGTCACAGCACTGCCATCTGCGTAGGGCCATTCCGCCGTGTATGTCATCCCCTCATTCTCTACGCGCGAGCACGCGAAAGTAAGGGCAAGCAGCGTTCAGCTTGAAATTTGACCCATTTCCGCGGCGCGTAGCGTTCCAAAATTTGGCAGACGTGATCGTGAACGCTCAATGTATGAATTGCGCTCGTCAGCTCAAAATTGTCAAACCTGGTGAGGGGCCCTTTAAAGGAGCCCATTCAGGGCGAGAAACAGCGCGCTTATACGGAACAAAAAGTTACACGAAACACACAGACACTGTGTAACTTTTAAATGCGAATGCATTTCATAGTCGGGCTATGTCAGGCATCCGGCGTTGGCGTTGTCCGCGGAGGAGGAGGAGGAGGATAGGTTGAGGAGGTGTGCGCGCCTGCAGGTGTTAGATGTGAAGCATCTTATGGCGAAGCTTAATCCGGTGGTGGTGGTGTACGGCGTGACCGCCCTTACTGCGCATGCGCAAACCCTTTCAAAAAAAATAAAGATAAAAAACCTCCTCTCTCCCCCCCTAGGCATCCCTCCCCGCGGCAACCACACCCTCACTGCGCATGCGCCTCCCCTCCTCTCTCCCCTGCTACGCTCCCCCCCTCTCTCCTCTAGGCATCCTTGCCCGCGCCGTCCACACTTCCACTGCGCATGCGCGTCCCACCTCTCTTCTTCTCTCCTACGCTCCCCCCTCTCTTCTCTAGGCATCTCTGCCCGCAGCGTCCACACTCCCACTGCGCATGCGCACCCCACCTCTCTCTCCTCTCCTACGCTCCCCCCCTCTCCCTCTCTCGCCTGGCGACGCCGACACAGGCAGCGTCTGCTAGCGAGTTTCTTGGTTGAAAAAACCGACTGCTCGCGCTGCACAACCGTTCACTGGCCACCCCGTATATATGGCAATGAATCTTGACCTCCAAGGTGGTGCCGGTGGGAAATTTCTCCTGTGCGTTGTTGAACAATAAAAATTCGCAGCGTGCGCGTTAACTAAAAGCGGTCTGCGGCGGAGCTCGGCGGAGCTATATATGAAAAAAAAATTTAAAAAATAAATAAAAAAAATTAAGAAAACAAGAAAAAGCAAAAAAAAAAAAGGCGTTGCGCCGTGCTCCCGACCGGGCTGCAGAAATTAGGCGCCTTTTCCTTCTTCAAACCACAACCACCATATATAAATGGAGTGAAGCGCGCGCGAAATGCATTCGCATTTCCTCACGATTCCCTTCGGGGAGGTGGGGGGCTTTTTTTGTGTAACTTTTTGTCCCATCTAAGCGCGCTATTTCTTGCTCAGTATGTACCAACTGGCCCGCCAACAATATGTCTCCCATTGAAGGGTTGTTAGATAAACGGTAGGATTACAGTGTAAAAGACGAACAGCGAAGATTCCATTAGAAGACTCCTAGATATTTATACGATTCTACTAGTTCAATAGATGAATTGGAAATAGAATAGTGAAAGTGAGAGGGATTGTGACCACGAGAGAAGGACATCAGTTTGTATTTAGTGGGGCTGAGAGTGATTAGCCAAACATCACAACAATTCAGTATATTGTTAAGGTCGCCCTGAAGTATGTTATGGTCACAACAATGAGTAGCAGAACCGTTGATTACGAACTCGTCAGTGAACAATCGAATGTTACTGGAAACATGCAATGATAAGTCATTAATATAATTAGGAATAGGAGACGCTTGGATGTTATGATGAAAAGGGAATTGTTGACATTGAACTCTTCATTATCGTGCTGCTAACTCAATTCAGTAGCTTATTTATTTATTTATTTATTTATTTATTTATTTATTTATTTATTTATTTATTTATTTATTTATTTATTTATTTATATTATTTATGCACAACATGCTTTGCATCTAAATGAAGCTGTAGTGGCTCCCGTATACTTCTGACAAAAGATGTACAGGTTTGTCTGTGTATTTACCATTTATTTCTTTCTGACACACATGCACAAACAACACAGAAAACGCAGTCCTTTTATGCTTAAGCTGGACGCGATTCTATTTATTTCCCAGGCTGTGCTGAAAGCCGGGAAACGCTTTATGCCGCTACATGCGTAATCAATCTTTCCACGGTGTGCCCGAAGAGCGGTCAAGGCCACCCACAGAACGAGATTGGTCGCAAAAGAAAAGTTTGTTTCTTGCTGCACCCTGACAAATGCTTACTCGCAGTACAAACTCGAAGATTCATATGCGCGATATGGAGTAGCAGAGATAAAAACGAGGACAATGAGACGGTATTCTATAGCTTACGCTGAGGGGGTTCATTGTTTGGTGATTGCATGCCTTGATGATCTAGTGCCGATATATCATCTTTCGTGTTTAGTGCTTTAGTAAGATAGGCTTTTGTAGAGACAATAGTCAAGCAGGCTGCTGGGTCAAATCGCCTAAGGAGGAGCAAGAAGAAATACAGGTTGTAATTGGCTCGTAGGCGGTAATCGCCTAAGATCCACTAAAAGAACAGCACTGAGGAAACACTTGAATGAAGTGTAATAAGTTGTGGTCCGTGCTCTGACCAACAACGCTTTATACCCTTCAACTAAATTCTTGCACTGCTCCATTAATAATATTTTTCTTTTTGTGGCCGCCGGCGCGCTCTATGAAATAAAGTCTTTCTCTATCTCTATGACTGTTGCAAATCGCTCGGAAAGAAAAAAAGAAGCCACGAATTTTAGGATTGAACTGACAACGCCTGCTAGTAATCATTTTAATGGAACCGTCCCTGTTTGGTCTGGCCGTCCGGCGCTTCATAATGGCTCTAAGGCATAATCCTGTTTCTACTTCAAAGCAAATTTCGAGTCTGTACTAATTGCGAGCTCCGCCTCTCTTGTTAAAGAAACGAGCTTTGGCCCTTCGAACTACCATCTCTCCGAGAACTCTCGTCGCACGCCTCTGCGTTCATTTCGTACGAGAAGCGCTGTTTCAACCTCATCAGATTTATGCAGGAGAGTTCCTGAAAGGACACTTATGGGTCACGGGCACCGCTCCCCGAGAGGTAGTCTCGAAAGTATCAAACTTCTCGACGCACTCGAGAAAAAAAAAGCTACACCCACCCGCGTGTCCTCATCGCGCAAGTCTTAACGCCTGCTTCATGGAAGAAGCCACCCCCCCCCCCCCCCCCCCCTGCCTTTCTTTCTTTACGCGTTCCCACGTCTTCGTGTTTTCGTATAGTCGAAACGAAAACAAAACTACGCATCGCGTCGTCCGACGCACGCAGGAAGGGGAGTTCCCTGAAAGTGGCGAGCCATCATTTCGGGCTTCAATATTGATGCCGCCTTTTGCCAGCACTCTGCAAAGAGCGGCTCCACTTTAATCAGCCCCTTGGGGCGAACGGTGAACTTGGAGGGACCGGAGAGAGAGGGAGGCGAGGAAAAAACGGAGTAGTGCCTCTCGATGCGGCAAGGCGCATACAGCTGGAGGCGTTCGTCTTCTCGGAAGTGTACTTAAGGAAAGATGACAAAAAAGAATTAAAAAAAAAAAACTTCGCTGACCCATAGTGGAAACAAAGAACTACAGTGCCGCACACAATCTGACGCAAGCGGAAGACGACGACGACAACGACTTCAGAGGCGGCCGCCAGGTGCACCTGCCTCTCCATCCGGGTAACTCAACGCCGCGAAGTGGCCAGCAGGGCGGCGCGAATTATTCACGACCCAAGTGGCGTACTGCTGAGGAATATGAAGGAGGAAGGCGTGTGCTTGCCGAGTGGACCTTTGCGTCGTATACTCGGCGAGTGAACGCGCCGAGACGTGGGAGGTCAAACGAGCTTATGACGGAGCACGACGCCGTGCGTTCGAGCGCCTCGTTGTGGTTTGCCGTGATGGGAAACGCAAACGAGCGCGCGCTTTTTCAGAGTTATATAAACCACGCCTCCGCGGAGTGTGCGCGGCATTTCTTTGAGGGTGAGGAGAGCCGACGCCTCGGACAACGAAATGACGAGCACGCGTTTCTCGAGAACGAATCTTCTATTCACAGCGGCTCGCTGCACGAGTGTCATAAGCTTCCCGAGTCTGCGCCGGCTAACCCGACCTCATCATCCTTTTCCCGACTACTCGTTTGAAGCGCAGCCGTCATGGAGCAAGACTCCGAGGTGGTCGTATAGCAGCCACTTCGCTGAGACCTCGCGAATCTTGCGGCAGAGCGAAAGGTGGTCGCGGTGGCCGCTCGGAAGAAACAAGTGGACGGTGCGGCGCTGTGAAGACTGTGTGCCGTATGAATATAGAAGGGGTGTTCAAATGAAAAGATATGAGACGACACAGCGGGTATAAAGGAAGACTTTATTCAAACTATAAACTACGTGCCTGATCAGAATGATCCCACTGATTTACGAGCCGAATGATTCCTTGTTCCCCGAATTCATGTTGCCGTGACGAGACCCTCTCCTTCACAGCGTCATTGAGTTCGTCGTTGGAGCTGAAGCACTTCCGTTTCAGATGGATTTTTTTTTCAGGAGTCCAAACACGTAACAGTCGCAGGGAATGAAAGGTGGCTGGTTTAACATCCTCCGCTGTAAAAAATCGGATAACGCCTCGCTGCTCCTCAATTATCGAATTTTGCAATGTGAATGCCATTTTTTTTTCTCACACACACTGCCGCGTCAATTGGACGGCGCTCTTTATGAAAGCCTCCGCTCTCTCCTGCGCATAAGGGCACCCCGCATGCTCTGATCCACGTCGGAGACTCCAATCGCATCCCAAGATGTCTCGCTACGTTCTCCCATAGCGGCATAGGAATGAATGTTAAGGGTCATGTTCTTACGGCGTTTCGTACCTTTTCATTTGAAGACCCCTTGTGGATTTTTTAAAATGAGATGGCTGCGTGTAGCCAAGGGGGCAGTAGCGTAGCCGAGGACATGCAATAAAACGGAGAATGACTGTGGATACGCGAGATTTCTATTATGCCACCTGACTCGGTCAGCAAGCTGTAAAGTTTTGCGTGTCAGGGAGATGGTGTAGTCGACACACACTGCTCAGTTACGTCATACACGTTATAGTTTCGAACGTTTGGAATATCACCCGTTGGATGACGTTTGGAAAAAAATGTTTGTGGTTCTCGGACAAACAACGTTGCAGTCCTGCTAATAGGAACCTAAAAGCTGTACGCGTCGATATAGGTGAAACCGGAAGGCACCTCGACGTGCATTATAAACGATAGTGTTAACGTGTTCATCAGAGCTACTTAGTTGTGAAAGATGTGGAAATGTATTGCGAGTAATTGGCACGACAGTGATATTATGGAGCTATATTTATATATTAAATGACTTTATGAAAGAATGCATATCTTCGGTAGAAAGATTGACAATAATAAAAACAGAATAAGTAGCAACAGCGTGATCACAAATGCTGCTAAATAATACATAAACAAAAAGGCAATTGTTTTTACATGACAGAGTGCTACGCTGCATACAGTGCTTTTAACATGGATGTAAAATACGTGTCGGTTATTTGCGCCCACGACTCAGGTCGTTAGATCTTCGTCGAGAGCATTGCATGCAAGAGTGTTAGCTTCACGTGACAAAACGAAATGGTGCACTAAAAGTCATTCTAGTTTTAGATTTCTTTTTGTATGAGAAATATTACTGAGCGTCTGTTAGGAGTGAGCAAGTCACTTCAATTAATTGTTCTCCAGAACAAGGTCTAATCCAGCTCACCTAATTAAACCATAGCGACGCAAAAAGTGGCGGAGGGGATGTTATATGTAAGAAGCTTCCGACATTCTACATATAATTTGTCAAGACTTCAGCGGTACCAGAGAGCTCGAAAAATATCCAACAGTATACTAGTACAGCGAAAAAAAATCACGTAATGTATTTGACCTTGCGTAGTTTTAACGACTTAAGATAGCATTTTATACCCATTGCCTTATTTTTTGAGTGAAATATTCACGAAGGCAGTTTCGAATAGCATGAGAAAAACACTTGACTTCAACAGCCGCTTGCAGCGAGCAAGCTGGTTTAATGAAAGGCTACTCTACAATAGACCACATCCATGTTATCAGTGAAGTAATTGAGGAACGTGATGATTATGACAAACACCTTTGAATGACTTTCATAGACTACTGAAGGACCTTCTACTCAATGTAAATTGCAGTCGTCTTTACGTCGTCAGGCAAATATTTCAAACATACGCGAATACCTCAGCCGACACGTCCGCAACGAAAAAAGAAACGGATAGCGACAGGAAGAAGCGCTCTGGCAAAGACTAATATATCCAATATTCACTACACGCTTAGTAGTATTCATACGACTATCTTGCCTCGATCATGGCTCCATGTTTAAGTAATTTCACACATTTTAAAACTCTGGCTTTCAGTACGAGAATCACGGTAAGAATCGCGGTTTCCTTCATCATCAGGTAAATAAATATGGATCCTCATTCTCGCCTTCAGCTTCGATTTCACATAAGCCATTACTGCGCTGGTAAACTTGGAGTACACCTAATATTCTTTGACACACACACAACATACGCATACAGACAGACAGACAGACAGACAGACACACACACACACACACACACACACACACACACACACACACACACACACACACACACACACACACACACACACACACACACACACACACACACACACACACACACACACACACACACACACACACACACACACACACACACACACGCACACGCACACGCACACGCACACGCACACACACACACACACACACACACAAACACACACACACACACACACACACGAGCGCACGCACGTACACAGACACATACATGCACGTAAGCACACACTTACAAAACATACACCCCGAGATACAAGGAAAGAAGCGTAAATTTAAGGGCTCATTCTTTGTTAGACACAATATTAATGGGAACTAACAGACAATGACACCAAAGTACGCCAACAGCGAAAAAAAAGGGTGTTCCACACTCGCCGTAATGGCTACTGGCGGCGCCGACTGACACAACCTAGTTTGAAAATGCACATATATACCCTATAAAGTGGACGGAGGGATGACCGCCGCCGTAGCTCAGTTGGTGGAGCATCGGACGCGTTATTCGAAGGTCGCAGGTTCGGTCCCTTCCCGCGGCAAGTTATCTTTCCGTCCACTTTTCTTTCTTCACATTTACATTACAATTACTATAATAATATCCCCTATACTTTCCTTGGCAGCATTGTCGGTTAATTCTCATTAATATTGATCCCCAGATACAGACAGACAGACCAAACATACACACACATACGCACGTAAGAATACACACTCACAACCTACGCACACATATAGAAACACACACAAACACACAGAGACGCGCGCGCACACACGTACGCACACAACACACACACACACACACACGTACGCACGCACATACGTAGCAGAAGGCTTACAATTTGGTTCCCATCCGCTTCATCGCCTTAGCGAATAACAAAGAAGAAAGAGAGAGAGAGAAACCTAAAGGAACCTGCATGCAGGTGCAGAATCTGCTTTCCGCGCGTGTTCATACGTTCTGATTTCCGGTAAAGCATTCACACGGAGAAGAACTCAATACGAAAGCACGAAACGCGAACGCCGTACCACTACAACAGCGCCGTAAGCTTCTTACTGCATCGCGATGCCCGAAAATAAAAGGGAGCAATCGGGGAGCGGGAGTCTCATCGGCCGACGCGGACTCCCGTTTTCGGCGACCGACGTCCCGCGCTGAACTTGGTGGGGATGAAAGAAGGAGGAGAAGAACGAGCCGCGACAAAGTAGTGCCGGCGCGCGCCCACCTTCTCTCCCGTAGTCTTCCAACATGGCGGCCCACTTCGGGAGGCGTCCGCCAGAGGGTGGGCCGGAGTCGGGACCCCGGAGTGAGGCGCTCACTTGGCGGCCGCTTCCCATGTGCAAGCGTTCTCCCCCTTCCGCCCGCGCGCGCCCGCGCGCGCTTTCGTCGTCGCCAATTGCTGCCTCCCGCATCCGGCACGTGTCCCGGGGGTGGCTGGCGCTACAAACTCGCGCTTCGTCCCGAACAGTCGGTGTTGTCGTCGGTGTCTGATCCGCCACGTGCTCACCGGCGGGTTCGTGTCCCGCGCTGCGGCTCGTCCCGCCGTGGCCGGGCACGCCGTCCGAGATCGGCGGTGCCGGTCGCCGCGGCCCTTCCGAGGATAGCGGCATGCGCCCTGTCGCCGCCGAAGGGGGGCCACAACAACAACGGAGGAGGCGGCGGCGTGTCGTTCGCGCTGCCCGTGGTCCGAGCCCCCCATCGAGTCGCCCGGAAGTCGACGGCGCGTGCGACCCGCGGCCCTCGGGGCTTTGCACCAGCCGCGGCTGTCGCTGCTGGGAAAGCCTCTCAGCTACCGGGCCCGACAGCGCGACCTGCGCTACCGACACGCCCAGACGGCGCTGCACAACTTCCTCGACAGGCCCAGGGGATGGGGGCCCGTCGCTTATCACCTCTCGCTGTGAGTATGGCCTGCCAACAGCGCGAGCCTCAAGATTCGCGTTCCTTTGCTGCGACATCTGACAAATGAGAAGCAACTGAGTACTTCAACTGTATTCTTTCATAATTACTACAGCGCAAATTTAAGACGAAATCAGAGGAGAGAAATGAAGCTGCGGCAGAATGTATTGGGTGCAGCGCTTTATGTGGTGTTTTCGTCCCATTTGTCATGTGGTTGTACTTGGCACCGTAGTAACCATTAGCTCATGATACCACCAGCCCAGCGGCCTATTTTTCTATATTCATTCGTTTCATGGCCTCATTCCACGCGCTATACGGCTCACCGATACGTTCCATTGCTCATAGTGTCTCAGCGATAGCTCAGTGGAAGTCCATAGAGCGCTGCCTACCTTTATTGTAAATTGTTACGAGGCCGGCTATTTTACAACGTCTTAACCCAATATTGCGGTACTTTCGAAAAATACCTCCGTATACGTGCCAGAAAAAAAGTCTCTATGATGTTAATGGCAACGTCAATGAAAACTGCCTACGAAAGTTGTGGTTGTAACGATACAGCGGGCCTTCCCTTTTTACACGCTGTTCTTGCCAATGGAAAAGGCTCGTACTTATGGGCGATCTTTCTTTCTTTACTGTTTTCCTTAATTTATTCTCTTGTTCCCGCAGCAGTGCGATAAGAATCGGCTTAAATAGGTTTTGTAAACCAAGCCAGCTGGCAGCCGAAGACACGCGCGCGCTGTTTATTTATACATGTCACGTAGCCTGTCTCGCGCTTCAGGGAGCCTCTGGTCGGTCTTGAAGGCTATTCGAGGTACCCTGGTGCAAAGCAAAAAGAAAAAGTCAGAGGAGGAATGAGGGGGCAGAAAGAGCGTCAAATGCTGAACGCGGCGATATCTGGAGTCGATCTTTAGTCAGTGTTTCTGCTATAATAAATAAATATCCAGTTAAAAACGATTATGGCTTGCTCATATCACACAGTACTAGTTAACAAGCTCTGAAACGTCATAAAAAGAAGTGTCGGCAGTTGACGAACGAACCAGCAAGCGAGCTAAGAGTAAACGGAGTGAAGATGCGGGGCAACATACGCAGGATCGTTTATGCAGAAAAGTTACAACAATTTGCAATATACGCTGAATTTCTAGAGAGAAACAGATGAAAAGGAAAGGCAGGGAGGTTAACCTGGTACTAGTAACCGGTTTGCTACCCTGCACAGGGGTGGGAAAAGGAGGTCAGAAGATACACAAGGTTTCAAAGTGAAAACGATAGACGGTATGACGTCACGAAAATGCGGTTAGGAGAGACGAAAGATAGCTTTTATTACGCACACTTTGATGCACGAATTGTCCCACGGCACGTTCCAAAACCGCCTACTGCAGTATGCGTAACGCCTAAATGCACAGTTATCTTGGTTCGGACGTTTTCTCTTTTTGGTTCTTATGGTGATTGCCGTGTCTATCTACAAAAGACAACTCAGGTGAACTCGTACAGACACCAAGCGCGTCGTCTAATAACCATCAGCATTACCTTAGCCTACCGAGAAAATCTGCTTGTTAATTGGGTTTCCAGGTTTGATGTCGTTGGTCTTAGAAATAATGCGCCAACAGGCCCAGCGCCAATATCTTCAAAAAAATACATCAATGCCCTTAAGGACCGCATTAGGGTTGAGGCAGTCCAACGGGCCCGCGACGCAGCGGAGAGACTTGGTCTTTCTGTTCCGACGTGGGAGCGGCCCGCAACGTGCTAAAGCGCGTTCCGAAGGACCCATTAAAGTTCATTCATTCATCCATCCATCCATTCAATAGTATCCAGAGTCGCCTATAGACGCACTACAACTCACTCCCGGATTTAATGAACTGCATTACGATATGAATCATTTTGGCGTGCTTCGTACAGCAACTCGTAGCAAATGCTTTTAGCTCCAGTGTGCGAGATGCTATTGGGCGGCCTTTGGCACGTACCCACTGTTGAGCATTGGCTACGGAGCGACTGTGGAACCTTGTAGGGCAGCCGTACAAGATGAGTCCTCTTGTGGGCTTCCCTATAGGCTGACGCCGGAAAGGTTCCTAGGTCTTCAGTGCTGTTCTCGGCGTTGCGCAAGCATCGCCAGCGCACTTGCGGGTCTTCGCATGAGCGCTTGCAGCCAGACGGAGACGTGTCCTTGTTCCTCCTTCGTCCGCCAGACAAAGCAGTGCAAAACAAGAGCAGATTTTGCTCCTTTTGATTGCTTTTATTTTTATCTCCGTTCCGTCAAGCCTAATCGAAATTCGAGCAGAAGCTCCCTTCGAGAGGTACAAGGACGTGACGTGATTCGCTGCAGATGTCGCTACACTTCGTACGTGGCTGGCAGCGGGCAAAAAAAAAAAAAAAAGAAAACACCTTACTCCGAGAGAGCTTATTATGTGGTTTCTATTTTGTTGCATTTGATTTACTGCGTCGAGATTTTTTGCTTACCGTAGCGAAGTAGTGCCCCACATAGTGATTAGTGTTCATCGCGCTGTCGCGTGGCGAAAAGCCAGAACTTCAAAAAAAGAAAAAAAGAACAGCAATTTTTGCTAGCCAAGCGTTGACAGGTTAGTCGAAAGGTATGAGCTGTTTTTTTTAAAGAAAATTTCTTCTGTGTAAATCTTCGCGCGCTCAGTTCAAGTCTGTAGGTAGAATTTTGAGACCCTGCATATATGCATGATCCATTTTTACATTAATTAACCCCGGAAAGTGCTGACACTTACTTCTCCATTGCTTTCCAGTTTAAGACAGAAGTAGCGAACTAGCTAGTTCGGCTCATTAGCATAACAGGGAAACGTGACTCAGTTCGATATCTAAACTACGCGGAAGCGAGAATATGATTGTGGTCTACATGGGCGACATTGAGCGCATCGCGCACATCACGCTTAATAATTGTTTCACACATCCGAGGTTAACCTCGATGACCGTTAAGTCAACGAAATGTGTACAGGCTCACTGATACATAAAAATGTTTATTTGTTGGTGATATTTAATACAAAGAAGGGGAAAACAGCGCTAAAAACTTGACACACACGAAGGAAGACGGACGAAGACAGGCGCTGACTTACAACTGATCTTTATTTTCGAATGTGGACACATTTATACCATGGCAGTCAAAACACACGTGACTATATATACCACCAATGTGGTGTTATCACTCTGACGTCAACATCACCGCATCACCATCACCGCACCCTTCTTTGCACTATGTACCAACGCGCCCAAGCCTTAACCTTAGCAAGTGTTATTTAATAATCACAGATTTCTCTGTCCGTGTGTCATATTCAGACTCCTTCCCTGATTTTAACGTGATGTACCGCTGTCGGGTGAGATCCAACCGGCAAGCCCGCATACGCCATGCTTTGAAATCTCTACTGGTCGTTTCAATATGCCTTCGAAAATAACTTGTTGGGATTGTTAGAGAGACCTTCCCAGCCCAGGTTGAGTTTACTAACAGCACCGTGTGAACGGAGGTCGGCGTAGACGTTTCAAAAGACTTTTTTTTTTTCAATTTACAGCCCATGAGGACAACTGCGATACGTGTAATAACAGGAACGCCGTGCTCTCATCGCGATGTATTTTCACTACTGCTCAGCACGAGGAAAGAAATAACAAAAACAAAAGCATCACTTCGAGTTTTCAGCCTTGAATATTCATCGAGTTGGCGCAATGCAGACTGAATAATAGAAAATGCGTTCAGTGGTCCGCGAGTCCTTCGTTGCGCACGTGTACGAATGTCATGTTTTTATTTGCATGTTATAGCTTTCTACGTTTTTTTTCTTGTTTTTTTCGCACTTATGTCACCTGTCTTAAGAGGAAGCTGCGGTATTAGTGTGTTTTCTTTCATCCCTGCAGCTTCCAACCTAAAGACGCGTATTATTTTCTGCTTAATGACATCTATACGCGGGACCCTTCTAGAACTCCGCATCCACGTACTCGATAAGTCTGCAGAACTCTGCCGAAAGCACGTTCCGATGTCTCTGTTTGACTGCCTGAAGATTCGGCGATGGGGAAAAATAAAAATAAAAAACAGGAAAGCGGAAGCGACAGTTTGACAGGTCGTACTTCTTTGTTCCAAACAATGCCCGACGATAATTCTATGAAGCGGATCGCGGACGTGATGCAAATATTTGAGGGACAGATATGGGACGCGAGTGTTTACACTATCAACGTGAGATTCCGAAATAAAGCTCCGATAACGCCCAGTGAGTTCACTGTTCTCTCGAACGCCCGTCAAGGCAGAAAGCAAACGAAAAAAAAAATGAAATAAAATGCACACCAAAGAAACAGACGTAATGGACGGGCACTCAATCACGATGATTTGAAGTCTTCAAGTATATAGGTAGCTTTATAAGTCACATAATTTACAATGCGGTCAGCGAAAATGAGGACAACAATTCACTGTGTAAATATTCCGATAAATATATATTTCCTAACCGTCGGTGTCATATGCTTGCACTTGATTTCATTGAGATAATGTGTTGTATGATACCGAATTTAAAATTCGGAAATTCCGTAAAGAATCAGTTACATAAAGCAAACTTCGGATATTGAATGGAAACGTGAATATATGTAGCTTCTTAATCAATTAAAATGCAGGTGTTATTTGGCATTTATTGGTGCAAAGTTCTGATTTGGGTTATGTGATGCGCGTGCGATTTTGATGTCATTTAATTTTAAGTTCAAGTAGCAAGCTTTAAGATCAGCACCGTGGTAGGAAAAAATAGGTGAGATTTAATTAAGGAAAGAAATAAAGACAAAGTGTTTGCATCAAATATGTGAAACGAATACAACGCTTTGACGAAAACCCGCGTGACGTAACAGTTGTGAAAGGAGTTGACGGCCACGTTGCAGTTAAGAGTTCGTTCCACGACGTTCTGGGCTGTAATCAACATCGCTTTAAAATATTCTAGGAGCACAATACATCAGATCCACATTGTAGAA